>JAUTXW010002194.1:0-40984 GCA_030620095.1 Kuschelorhynchus macadamiae | reverse complement strand
AGAACATATTTTTTTAAATGGAACACCCTATACATTAAATGTTTATAAAATAGATATTTTATTAAGTTGATTACATATAAAAACATCCACAAAAACCCTGTCATAAGTAAATAATGCAATCCCATTAGTGTAGTAGAACGTTTTTCGTCTCTCTCTAACACATTGTCTTTGAAGATAAAGGTATCAAAACTGATATATTTATACTAGTAAGAAAAGGTTCATATTTTAGACATAATATACTGGTAAACGTATAAAAAGATATATGTTGGACTGCTACACATTTAAGATATCCTGTATACTTAGCTTTCTGTAAACTAAGTAATAAACCCTAGAACTTTTACATATAACATTTTTTTTCTATCTATATTAATTAATTCATTAAACTAGGAGTGGGGTTAGCGACGACGGACGATCGTCTTACTGTTCTAGAAATATTCCAAAAAGGGTTTATGGAAATTTTAATTTTTTTTCAGATGTTGAAAATGTGCTTCATTTATTTGTTTATAACCCCTACAGTCAATTCCTGTGGATTTGTAGTTACTATAGATGATATCAGTTATGTTTAAGTATCCTTACGACTAAAAAGACGCTAATTGCTAATTTTGTTTCCTCTTTTCAAGACTTAATAGAAAATTAACCCACACTTGGTTTTTGAGATATTGTTTTTCAACTTTGCTCACAGTACCGTGAGATATAAAATAATAGAACAATTCTTGACCTATCTTCCACACCTATCTTTATTAGGATATCAATCAGGTATCTTTAAGTTAAGTAATACATGACTATTTTATGAACTTCGATCCGATTAACGTAATAATCTGCTGACGGATTGTACTTTTTTGCTATCATTGGCCCTTATTAACCCACACTTGGCTTTTGAGATATTGTTTTTCAATCTTGCTCACAGTACTGTGAGATATAAAATAATAGAACAATTCTTGACCTATATTTCCACGCCTATTTTGTTAGATATCAATCAGGTATCTTTAAGTTAAGTAATACATGACTACTTTTATGAACTTCGATCCGATTAACGTAATAATCTGCTGACGGATTGTACTTTTTTGCTATCATTGGCCCTCGGTTATTTAAATAAGTTTTTCCGCCATTTTCGGCGCGGATACGTAAAAAAAGTTCGAGGGAGTCAAGTGAAAGTTTATAACAGTGCTGGCGATATGCCCAAAAAACAAAAACGGAGCCACAGGTTCTGGGTTCGAAAAATATTTCCTTGGCGGAATTAAGTGATCATGACGACGAAAAATACTTTAACTGTCTAAGAATGTCCAAAGAAGCGGTTGTTATTTAGTAGAGGTGAGAGTAGATTATCCTAGCATACTTTTTAATACGCGAATGGCAAACAAGACAAGCATGCAACAGAACAGTCCAGACCACAAAATCTCCTGACAACTTACAAAAATTATTTATGGAAAATGTTTAGGTTATGGTAACATATCACGACGTGAATTTTTTTTTGAAAGTAGTTTTCAGTCGCATGATTCTTTTTAAAAATAAAATAAGACAAGAATACAATACAACAGTCCAGACCACAAAATCTCCTGACAAGTTACAGCAATTATTTATGGGGAATGTTTGGGTTATGATAAAATACACTCACCGGCAAGTGCTCAGAACTTGCAATTTTCATTAAAAAAAAATATGTATATATATATATATATATATATATATATATATATATATATATGTATATATATATATACAGTTTCGTGGGAGCTTTTATTGTGATAATATGTACAAACGAGATAAAATATTTTATGTGATTTTTAACAACAATTGAACATTTATTTAAAAAGAAAAATGGTTTTGTTACAATCTAAGTCAAAAAGACGAAAAAACATAAAATTGGGCTTGACATAAATTAACGCAAAATTAGTGAAAACTTAAACCACTTTCTGGAAGAAACTAAGCAGGTGCATTTTTAAGAACGTGTACTGCCCCCCACGTGCCCAAATTATTGCATACATTCTTCTTGACAGAATTAAATGCGGGGTGGCTTCTTGAGGAATAAGCTCCAATTCCTCTAAAAGAGCTTGTTGCAGCTCGTTTAAGGTTAAAGAAGCATTTTTCTCCCAAACATGCTCAGTAGGATTCGCATCTGGACCTAATGCAGGCCAGTCCATAACGGGAATGTTTACGCCGTTTAAGTATTGTTGGGTGATTCTCGCGGTATTGGACCTGGCATTATCATGCATGAGAAAAAATTATTTCCAGTAAAATTAATATTCGGGACAACAAAATCTTTTGTGGATGTACCTATCAACTGTTAAAGAGGCCCTTGGAACGATGTACAACTCCGTGTGTGCCTCCAAAGAAACTCCAGCCCTTACCGTACTGAGTCCCCTTGGCATCCTACCTTAGGATTTAAAGTACATTCAGCAAAACCATCGTGTGGTCTTCGCCATACCCTCTCACGACCATCTGGAGACCGCAGACTAAACCTGCACTCATCCGTAAATAAAACATCGAGCCATTAATTTTCTCCCCAATGTTGATGATTTCTAGCAACTGAAGCGCGCAACACGATGACGCCTAAGAAGCTCTGGGCCTGATGCGGGTCGGCGGCTGGTAAGATTGGCTACCTCCAGTCTTCTTCTAACTGTCCTATCGCTTATGTTGGTATGCCGGACATATTGAAGCCGACTTCTGATTTTTACAGCTGTAGCCCGACGATTTCGCAGACTTAGTAAGACGATAAAGCGTGCATCATGAGCATTTGTTCTTCGTTCGGCGCCAGTTCCAAAAAAAATAAATGTAATAATTGACTATTTCTGTAGAAATCGATCCAAATCTCCATATTAGTCACCAATTTTAGCCTGGGATCATCATTACAATTTTAACATTTTTTGTTAAATGCTTAACTTCGTATAATTATTTTTTATTACAAAATGAAAAAATCAAAAGCAAATCACTGTTAGTTTCAAAGCATTACTGGTTAAAAGTAAATAAAGGTTGTTTATCACATACATACCATTCTAAATGTGCAGAAAGCACAATATCCTATTGCCTATATTTCGATAATGGTTAAAAATGTCTTTTAAAAAAGAATTTGGTAAAAACTAACGATAAAAAGATAACGCCATATCTTCTAAATTCGCCATACTGCATGAAAAATTAATGAAAATATATTATCAAAATACAAATGGGCGTGTATATGCATTTCATAACCGAAATAATGTTTTTATAACCAGTTTATTGTATTTTAGAGATCTGTGGTGGAAAAACACTGTACACCACTAAATAAGAATTGAATTTAGTTGAAAGTAAATGTGTCTGGTAAAAATATTTTCTAACTAAATTGTTTCGAAATAATACCCCAACATTTTTTACCCGTGATATCAAAAATAAAACATAACGCTATGTTTTTACTTCACTTAGCCAGTTAATGCTTCTGTTGACCTTTCATTAGTATTTAGAAGGCCATTTTGTCCCCATTCTTCTCGGTAAATATCCTAATATCTTTCCAGGAGAACATCCTTACCTTAAGAAATTTTCCGCTTCGCGATTGTTATGTTCAGGAAAAACCACCTGCTGGTTTTCATACAAAGGTGGGGGACTAGGAGATATCGCTATAGGCGGCGTTCGGGATTCCTCATTGTTCTGACAAGACAGTGGCGGCGTGTAAAAGTCCCCTGGATACAAAGGAGATTGATGAACCTAAAAGTAGATAATACACTAAGGGACGCTTGAAACGATTCAAAGAAATATTTACCATCTTGTACTGTTATTATTTGGCTACTCATTGGCGTACCTAATTTTGATTACATTGTTATTTTCTAAATTATGGTGGAATAAATAGTGATGATTTTTAGTCAAAGTTTGATTGATGACGTGGGCTGTTTGAGGAAGTCACATGTAACCAAATTTTTATAATGACAGAACAGTCTTTTAATTACATTTTGGTTTTTGATTTAGCTTTCTAGCTCGTAAATTTTTCGAGTTTTTAGTTTATGTAAAACCTTTCATTTTTTGAGTAATTTGAATGAAACAATTCTAATCTTCTTACTTTTTAGATTCGTTTGCTTCGAGGTTTACTTGAATATGAAAAAAAAATATACAATTTACAAAACTTAATTATATCTACAGGGTACAACATAAAAATACAAGAGTTCTAACCACACTACACCATAACTTTTTACGTTCAGGATGCGCATTTCGCCAACCAAGTCAGCATCATCAGCAGATGATATAAACTGATATAAATGCAGATGATATAAACAGTTTATATCATCTGCTGATGGTGCTAACTTGGTTAGCAAAACGCACGTCCAGAACGTAACAAGTTGTGGTGTAGTGTGGTTAGAACTCTTGTATTTTGATCTATCGTCCACCACAGGTTCCAGTGTTAGAACTACAGGTAGACCGGCGGCGGACCGCTAATAAGTCGCTGTTTTAGAGACGAACCCAATATTGGAGTATAACTAAATGGGACTATTACCAATGGATCAGATATGTGTTTTTACATAAGCATTGAAAGTTACGACTTTTTCTTTTGGTCGAGACCGAATATATAGCTAAAAAACATTAAAAAAATGAAAAAAATAAATTTTAACTTTGAGGCTCCATATCTTGCGAAATAAAATAGCTATTGAAATAATTTTTTTACTGATTTATTGCCTAAACAATTCTCTTTTATTTGGTATATAAAGTTCTAAAAAGTTTTTGAAAAAAATTCTAAAAGAACACGATTTTGTAGTAATAAAAATGAATTTTATTTTTTCCTGTTTATTTCACCTTATCATATCTTGCTTATATAAAAACATATTTAAATTATTTTTACATCAAAAACTGAGGAATTTTATAGGCATCGTTTTCTATCAATTAATGTAAGATCTATTTTCAAAAATAAAGTAGCTAGAAGCTTTTTAACACAGCAATGCACACCACGGCGCCGGCCGCGCGCGTGCCGATTTGCCTCTTCGAGCGCCCCGCGACCCCGCTGCATAATGTAGTTTTAATAGACTCCCTCTTATAAATGTATTTGTTTTGACTGGTTTGGAGGCGTTTCAACGTGTTTTGTTAGCAATTTTTGAAATTTTTCATAAATAGAGTGTAAAGTGCTTATGTTGTGTGATAATACAGGTATGAATAATGTGTATTTTCTTCGTTTACATTTGAATGCATTTTCTTACATTTTTTATATTAGAAAACCATTAAATTTAATAGAGATAAGTTCTCTGGCAAACTTTTGGACAATATACATTCCGTTTAATATTGTAACTTCTGCGTCTTAACAGGTAAAATAATAATTCTTTTCGAGTTCTTCGTTCTGTCATATTATTAAGATTTTATTTTGTAGTGTAGCAATGAATTTTGATGAAGATAGGTGCATATTTTGTTGCGCAACATTATTAGGATGCACGGATGTTATAAAAAAGCCTACTTTAAGAGGATTTGCATCAATATTTTCTGCAGCAGAATTAAGGAAAGACAATATTTCTTTAAATATTTTGTCACGGCAGGTTTCATTCGAGCTGTAGAAAGTCTTTTTGCAGCAAAATTAATATTCAAAGTGTTGTAAATTCTAAACAAAATATTGCAGAAAATGTACCGAGTACCAGCAGTGAAATTGTTAGGAGTGGTGAAAACTTTGATATTAAAACCGACTGTTTAATTTGCGGAAAAAGCGGAACTGTAAAAAAGAAAAGTCTAGTTCTGATTAGTACAGGAACTGGAAGCAGTACACGAGAAAAAATATTGAAAAGCTCAATAATAAGAAATGATAGCGTCATACAAGGACGAATGGAATTCTATACGGACTTATTTGCTGCAGATGCCAAATACCATAAATCCTGCTACTCAAAATATATTAGTGAAAAAAATGTAATCAGTTCAACAAAGAAACCTAGTGTATTGTGAAGGTGGCAATTCTATAGAACAAGCTTTTCAAATGCTTTACGAAAAAATAAGAAAAAACATCTTAGAAGAACAAAAATGTATAACGTTGAAAGATCTGTGTAATCAACTAAAAGATACATTGGAAAATATGAGTATTGATTCGGGCTTTACAAATAATACCAGTAATATAAGGAAAAAGATTGAGAAAAAATTTGGTGAATCATTATCATTTCTGAGTCGTCCAGGAAAACCTACACTTGTGCTTTCAAAGGAATATGAGTACGATATTATTTATGGATGCATAACAAATGAAATCTCTGGTTCTGAGGAAGAGGAAGAACTTTTATGTGACGAAAATGAAAACATAGTGTTACACAGGGCAGCAGGAATATTACGAAAGGCAATATTAAATCATAAAAGCTTTAATTCTTTGCAACATTACCTAACTCCACAAGCCCTAAATAAGGATACCTTCAAGGCAGAGATTCCAGAGCCTTTATATAAAATAATATCTTGGGTTCTCAATGAAAAATATTTTTCAGAATCTTCTACCAGCAAATTTGATACAAATGTTATGTCCACGTGTTCAGCAGTTTTAAATAATTTTGATAAAAAAAAAGTGCAAATACTAGTTATAATTTAGGACTTTCTATTTATATTTATCAGACTGTAAGAAGTAAGAAACTCATTGATATTTTGTATAAATTTGGCTATGGAGCCTCGTACGATGAAATAAGAAAATTTTTAACTTCCCTGGCATCCGAGCAAATTGGAAACATGGAAAACAACATATTTATTCCTCAGGGTGTTGTTCCAATAAACAATGATCCTGATAATTTTATTCACGCAAGCATTGACAATTTTGATCTGAATGAAGAGACTCTTGATGGAAAGTCAACAACTCATTCCTTGGCTATGGTTCTTTTCCAAAAAAAATCAGATCCCTTTTCAAGTTCAACTATCCAACGTCATACAAACCGTTCCCTTAATGAGATTGAAAATTCCGAACTAAAACAACAGATAAGCCTTTATAAAAAGCCATCGGCGCGACCAGAGCCACCCAAATTTGATAAAGACATCATTGCTCAATGCTTTTTCGAGAAAGAATTATCCATAAACACAGATACTATATGGAAAATCCTAAGATATAAAAATAATTCGAAGTCATTTATTGGATGGCACAAATTCAATGAGCACATTTCAAAATCTGAATTAGCAGTGTCAAATACTTTTTACTATCCATTTATTAATGCTCCACCTTCTTCCTTTGACACAATATACACTGCACTTATAAAATTAATTCAAATTGCAGAAAAGTTAGGCCAAAATCACATAATTGTTACTGTTGACTTAGCTATCTATAGTAAAGCTCAGGAAATTCTGTGGAATAAGCCACCTGAATTAATAAATAAAGTAACCATGCAGTTAGGTGGAATGCATTTAACAATGGCGTTCATTGCAAGCATTGGAAACATATTTGGAGATGGTGGTCTTGTAAATATTTTAGTAGAATCAGGTGTATATGCAGAAACTTTTTGCAGACAAATGCTGCAAGGAAAACATTTATACCGAGCTATACGTGGAATAGTCCTTGTTTCTGACACACTTAGTCGACTTTTTTTTAAATCAATGGAATTGTGGGTTCAAGAAAATCAAGGAATAAACTTGTTTAGTGACAAATTACAAGAACATATCCATCATTTAGAGAGCCTTTGTACTGATGTACACCATGGCTGCAAATCTTCGCCAACATTTAAATATTGGTTCTTATTTCTTGAGGCAGCAGATATACTTATGACACTGTTAAGATCCGAACGAAATGCAAATTTCGAACAACATCTTGATGCAGTAAAACAAACTCTTCCATTTCTTAAAGGAGGTGGGCGAAACAATTACGCCAAATTTGTCCCAATTTACTTATTAGATATGGCAAAATTAAAAACCCAATTCCCAGAGATGTATAATTATTTAAAAAATGGCAATTTTGTTGTAAAACGAACTGATTCAAAGAAATTCAACGCGGTTGCGTCAGATATGGCTTTAGAACAAACAGTCAACAGGGATTGTAAAAGTTCTGGTGGAGTAATAGGCTTTACCAAAAGTGAGAAAACTTTGAGTAGATGGCTTATAACAAGACATTTAATGGGCGAATATTCCAATAAATTTGAAAATGTCATAGAAAATTCAAACAAAACAAAAAACTTTCATGGGTCATCGGAACAAATTCGGGAAGAGCAGGATATTAAAAAGATGCTTACTTTAATCGAATCCACTTGGATCAATCCATTTGACCCAGTTAATTTTTCCAATGATCTAATTCACATTTCTACAGGAAAAATCGCATCAGAAACAGTAAGACTATCTCTCTCTTGTTTTAAAGAAAAAGCTTCTTCTAGTAACAATCTTTTTATAGAACAAAGGCTTACAAGCTGTAGTAACATCAGTTTTTGGAAACCCGTTCCTAGAGATCAAATAAAATCATTTAGTTTTGATAACATTGGGTATAAAAAAAGCGAAAAACAAAGATATATAAATCCTGAATTCATGTTTCGACGAATTATTAGTGCGGTACAGTATAAAGATTTTAATTTTGCCGATATCTTGAGCTTTGAATTAACTCCAGTTCCAATTTCCATTTTCCATGAGGATGGAACAATGAGAAAAAATTCTAAATCCGAATTAGCAAATAAATTAGAAGAATTTACTGAAAATCTTTATGAAGTACCTGCAGAAATAGGGGCATATTTCATTGATGGAATGGTACTACTTCAAGAATTGAATGAAAAGAGCTTCAAAACATTTGACAATCTTGCAGACTTAGTTCTTAATAAAATTTTGAATATATTTAAAAGAAATATGACGTGTGCTAAATTGTCCATAATTTTTGACAGATATGACAATGCAAATTCTATTAAAGATTCTGAAAGGCAAAGAAGAGGGGAAAATAAAATAGGAACCTATTCCATAACTGGTTCAAGAAACGTTCCAAATTACAGAATCTTTTTAAAGTCTGCTTCGAACAAGACATCGCTGATTCGATTTTTAACCGAAAATTTGTCCAATTCTTCTAAAAAATTACCATTTGGAAAAGAATTAATAATTGCTGGAGGACTTCAAGATGGAAACTCCACTATAAGAGTAAGTTGTGTTTTTATCCATACGTATTTAAATTATAATACTATAATAATTTTCAGGTAACAAACACAACAATAACTAAAGATGACTTGCTTGAATGTAACCACGAAGAAGCAGATACACGTATTATTTTTCATATAATCAATGAAAAGGCAACTAATAAAATAGTTATAAAATCTGATGATACTGATGTTTTGATATTACTTCTTTACTATTACTGGAATGATAGATAATTAAGCTCTTGCGAAATATTTATGGAAAAAGAGCACAATACAGCTTCATCAAATAAAAAAAGATTTATCCCAATTCATTTATTAGCAAATGCTTTGGGTAAACCTATTTGTAGTGGCTTGCCAGCATTTCATGCTGATTCTGACCAAAGATACCAAGAAATCTGCTAAAGAACTTCCCCCAACAGAAGATTCCTTTAAATTACATGCACAAAGGTACTCATATTATTTACAACCATAATCTCTTTTTAAACTTGGTTTTTATTTTTTTAGATGTTATTATCAAGTGGTCTTGTGGAAATCTAGTCATATTGGAATGAGAGAAAAAGTGGACCCGGAAGATTATGGCTGGGTAAAAGATAAAACTATGTTAATTCCCAAATTTTACACCAAGCCTCCAATCTCTGACGAAATAAGAAAATTGATTAGTTTGTTTTGTAATGAAAGAAATTGTAATACTACCAAATGTATCTGTAAAACTGAGGGTATGTTTTGTTCTCTTGAATGCAAGTGTTCAATGAAGTGTAGCAATAGTTTAAATTTAGAAGAGGACGAAGAAGATGAAGAAGAAGATATACCATTAGAGTAACACTGACCCAAAATCATGTTTTTTTAAAATTTATGTTTGACACATTTTTATCAAATATTTCTATTAACCAACATAGGTAATATATTTCATTTAGTCGTAGATGTTTTTTATGATTTTTAGTTCTAATTGTGGTCTCGACCAAAAGAAACAGTCGTAACTTTCATTGCTTATGTAGTAATACATATAACAGTCCCATTTATTTATAGTTTTTTAGAGGGAGTCTGTTAAAACTAAAGGTCGCAACTGGGTCGCGGGACGCTCCACAGTGGAATATTTTGAACAAGTAGGTGGTAAAAATGTTTCAATAGCTTCCGATGTAGGAAAAATGTTAATTATACCTGGGACAAGTGTAAAAAAGTAAAATGTTAAGAAATAACTTTGTTACTCTAAAGTTTTAAAAACACTCGAATTGGAAAAAAACAAATTACTAAATGGTAAATAACGTATTTATAAAAATCGAAAACTCTTAACAATTTGGCGTTTTTTTTGACATATTGACGTTTATATTATGTACATTTATGTTTAAACTTAAATACATTTATACTTTAACTAAATTTAATAATGACTAACAATATAAATATACAGTGTGTCCACTTAAGTTGGCCACATATGGGAAACTTTTTTATTACTTAATAATTTTAGGAAAAAAAGTTATTCTTTATAAAAAGTTCTGCATGTTCCAAAACTTAAAATGTAATCATCAGATATTACATTTTTTCAATCGGATACGAGGTTTGTCAAAAAATTTAAATTTTGCCCAAGAGTAAAGTACCTTTATATTTGACAATAATGAAAATTGTTATAAGGAAAAGTTGATGAGAACTAAAAATTACGTTCAAATATGCCATTACATCCTTCTACTTAAAATTTTGACTTTTACAAATTTAATTAGGTAACTAAGGTCTAAATCAGGAGAGAAGACATTCAGTGACAGTGACACCAAGCGCATCCTTATGGGATTTACTGGTGTCATCATTATAACCAAATAGTCTTCTCTTTTGATTTCGAATATACATTTACTTGCAATGTTATTGCAGACAAACAGAAAAAATATTTTTCCATGTAATTGGATGTAATTGCATATTAAAATGTACTGTCATCAGACTCGTCTGCGCTTGCTTCTTCATCAGATAAGTGATCTATAGAATCAGTAAGTGAGGATGCTTTAATATCTGGGCATTTTAAGAGAGTAAGAACGTCTTTAGAAAATGTTGACGTTGGTTTTTGGGTCTTTTTCCTATAACTGGTTATTAAAGGATCGGATGATATGAGAAGCATTCTAAGTAAGTCTTTATTCGTGGCAATTCTAGATATTTTTTGAGTATTGTGCTCTCTTAATCTTCTATAGCTTTTGTTTAATGCCTCTTGAGCTTCTTCTGAAAGTTGCCCAATAGGCACTAAACAATTTTTTAGTATATCACTTGCATGGACAAGAATTTTATGCAAGGTAACTGGCATGTAATACCACGAATAAAGACTTAAGTAGAGTTCCCTAGTTTCTTTTGCATACTTCTCAAATTGCTCAATATTAACCTCATACCCTGATGAAAGTGCCTGTAAAAGAACGCAAAACCTAGTTATTATCCTTTCATCCAGACCAGTTATATCTGCACTCTTTTGTGGGTTAAGGAAAAATTTCCTGGCCATGTTGCCATCATTGGTTGATCCGAAACCAGGCTTTGGTCTATCTACAATCAATCCCAATTCTGTTTTAAATTTTTTTTGTATTTCGGACTTTTGTCTTTCAATTTCAGCTTTAGATTCACTGCCTTTTGCTTGCCATGTTTTTAAATTTAATTTGTAACTAATATGTAACAAACACTCAAAGGATCTTATCCATGCATGTAAAGTAGATAGACCAAAGCCATAATTCTCAACAATGACAGAGGTCTCGTTTGGCACTAGGTTCATGGTTTTTGGTGTTGCTTTGCAGATATAACAGGTCTGAGAAGATTTGTTACCACTTAGCGTATTGCATACCTTCCCGTCAATCATCGTCAAAAGAAGCTGATGATGAATATTTATTGAACGGTTTCCATTACTAAAACTTATTTCAGATGGACGTAAATTTAAAATTTGGTTCTGAATAACTTTTGTCTCTAAATTCACCATATCATTTGTTTCTTTTGAATATAAAAATTTTATTGGACGGCATAGTTTGGTTGATGACGAGTTTTGATTCTGCCAAATATAGGTTTGCGGATCATTGATGGAGTGTAATTTAATAGGCACCAAAGAAAAAGTAAACAAATATTCATCATCAGCTTCCAAAGATTCATTAAACTTTTGCTTATATCTACTATGCCCAGAACTACCATCGCATCCCCACTTACTAATTAAAATAAGATCACTTACCTGTCTCGATGTTGAAGCAAAATACTTTAAAACGGATTCTTGCACGATAGACAGACGCTGCGCAGTATGATCAAGTAACGCCTGAAGGTCAATTTCGGCTTTTGTCTCACCCACACTAATACATTCGCTTAAAGGACAACATTCATTTTTGGCTTTTTGTAGTTCATTGTATGATGGATATAGTAAATGTCCTCTGTCCCGAGCACTTTTTCTTAAATGAATATATGATTGTTTTGTCAATCTGCAATCCACGAAAAGAGCTAAGGCTTCTTCTTTGCTGTATTGAGTCACGATCTTGTTTTCCTTTTCCCGTCTCAAATGCTTAATTTGGGTTGAGCGATTTGGCGATGCCGAAGTTATTTCTTTTAATAACGCCGCTGCATCTCTTTTACCATCACCTCTTAAGGCAACCTCAGCTGCAAATGTAAGTTCTTCAACACTGGAAGAAAGTAAGTGCTGAACTTTTTTTTCTTTGATCGATATTTAACTTCTCCGAGTGGCTTTGGTGGTCGTCCGGATGATCTCGGTTGTTCTAAACCCGTGCATTCATTAGCATCAATCACTTGAAAAAATAAATCATCCCCATCCAACCAGTTTGCGTACTTCTTTAAAAAATAGTCCATTTTTCTTCCCGACTTTGCCCACCTCTCTTGAATTTTCTTTGAAAAATCGCAAACAATGCCTTTCCACTGCGCATGAGTTTCTTTGTTAATGACCCCTACTTGAAAGTTTTCCATTAAAATAGTAAGCAAAGCTTCATGAGAATTTCTCTTTGCAGACTGATGCCATATTTGAAAATACGTTCTCCTAGAGACGTTAAACATAATTGGTTCTAAAACAAGAAAAAAAACTGTTCCGCATGTTTCCGCAAAAACTAAGAAATCTTACCGAAAAGCTAATGCTCCAGTCCATTCAAAAATGCACTCTTCTTTTTGGCAATAGTTGGCCTTTACTATTTTTCATTCACAAATCCGCAAAAAAAAAGTTTTTTTAATACCTACGATTATCGCAACTTATTTTAAACCAAAACTCGTACACTTAACGTCAAACTTTGACCTCGTAATCAAAATGTCACTTTAAACAACATATTTGATTATTTTTAGAAATGTTATTGTTCTTGGCATGGCCTTCTATGTAAAAATATAGCTTTAACTTGTAATTGTTTTCGAAAAGAAAAGCAAACGAATCGCATAGGTTTTTAAAAGTTTCCAGTCTCATCTTTGATAGTTATTGTTCTAAGTGATTTATAATTGTAATTATTGCACTTTTTGGTTAGTGGATAAGTTGTAATTCAACTAATATTGTAAAAATTGACGCTTTTTAAAGTAAATTATTACCACCTAGATTTCAGTTTTAGTCCTCTGTGCGCTCGAAGAGGCAAATCGGCACGCGCGCGGCTGGCGCCGTGGTGTGCATTGCCGTGTTAAAAAGCTTCTAGCTACTTTATTTTTAAAAATAGATCTTACATTAATTGATAGAAAATGATGCCTATAAAATTCCTCAGTTTTTGATGTAAAAATAATTTAAATATGTTTTTATATAAGCAAGATATGATAAGGTGAAATAAACAGGAAAAAATAAATTTCATTTTTATTACTACAAAATCGTGTTTTTTTAGAATTTTTTTCAAAAACTTTTTAGAACTTTATATACCAAATAAAAGACAATTGTTTAGGCAATAAATCAGTAAAAAAAATTATTTCAATAGCTATTTTATTTTGCGAGATATGGAGCCTCAAAGTTAAAATTTATTTTTTTCATTTTTTTAATGTTTTTTAGTTATATATTCGGTCTCGACCAAAAGAAAAAGTCGTAACTTTCATTGCTTATGTAAAAACACATATCTGATCCATTGGTAACATTCCCATTTAGTTATACTCCAATATTGGGTTAGTGAACGAAAACGGGGTCCGACCGCCGCACTAAGGGTACAAGAAATTAAACGCAAATATACAACCAAAACCGAAACTTTTATTTTAAAAAAACTTAAAGTTGGACAACAAATTAAGAAACATGAAATATTATATTGAATTAAATATTTAATACGAGTTGGTCCCCCTCTAGTTACTACCTTCCTCCGTCTCAGCATGCTGGAATCAATTTTTTGTTGTTCTATCAGGTCCCACTTTTCGAAGCATTTCGGCTAAAACATCTAGGTTTTCTAGTTCAGGACTTAGGACCTGCTTTCAACGCTCTTTCTAACATATCACAAACGTGTTCGGTTGGATTTAAATCTGGAGAATTACGGCCAAACAATTGGTGTTATATCATTCAACATAAATGAAACTTTCCGCAATTGCATTTGACTTCGGTAAAATAATAGGCTGTAAAACTCAGTATAGTTGTGAGCATTTACATTCTCTCTAAAATGGGTGAGATCCGTTTTATTGCCAATAATTATCCCAGCCCATGCTGTTATTAAACATCTACCATATGGTTCCTTAAAAGAACCATATAATCTTCTTGGTAATGTTGGCTCGGTTGTCTCCAAATCCTAACTCTCCCATTCTCCCACCGGCGTTTCCAAGTTTAAATCGTGACTCATCGCTAAATAAGCAGATGTTCCATTCGAGATTTCACTTTCGGTGTTGAGCAAAATCTAATCCGTTTCTTTTGTGCATCACATTAATAATGTGCTTCGTGTAGTCACCTCCAAATAGTCTTTGAAGAAACGTCGACGTTGTGGGCTTCGAATACCCTAGATTTTAATTTCCGGGCGGTCACGCACGATGAATAGTGCATTGGTTTGAATTGAAAACGTGTCACATCTGGTTGGACCCGACCCACTTGTATCATGCCAATGGCCTGGTTTAGTTGCTCTTGAGTTAACCGCGACATTTACACGAAAGAAAAACAACACATTTAAGGAAATTCACGACGAAAACAATATTGTTGTTTCCATGTAACTCTGACAAGTAGGCAAAATTGTTTCTTTGCATGTCAAAAAATTAGCAATTGAATTTCCAGCATACTAAGACGGTCCGAGGCAGTAATAAGTGCCAGAGGGGAGCAACTTGGTATTAAATGTTCAATTTTTATTTCATGTTGCTAATTTTTGTCCAATTTTAAGTTTTTTTAAATTAAGTTTCGTTTCTTGTTGTATATTTTCGTTTAACCTCTTGTTGTATGCTGTAGATACAATTAGGTTTTATAAATGGTATATTTTTTCTTATTCAAGTAAACCTCGAAGTAAAGGAATCTGAAAAACGAAAACATTGGAATTGTTTGAAGCAATTCACTGCACAACTAAAAATGTAAAGTTTTACAAAAAATAACGTATATCGAAAAGTTTACTAGCTAGAAAGCAAAATCAAATACCGAAATGTAAGTAAAAGATATTTCTATGTCGTCATGAAGATTTGGTAACATGTGACTTCTTTAAAAAAAATCACTACTATTTATTTCACCTTGTATAATTTAAACAACAAAAAATCAAAATTAGGTAGCCAGGGAGCAGCCACATAATAACAGTACAGTATCACATCGATTGAGTGGTTTAAGAAATATGCCCGAATAAAGGAGGGTCAAAAATTTCCTTGATTTGTTTCAAGTGTTCTGCTTCCCCGTGTGTAATGAACGTATGTTTCAATGTACACTTTATGTAAAATTTTATTCTTGGGCATTTTTATCATACCTCCTTTTTTAAATTATTTATAGGAAATATATACCCTCTGAGTTTACACGTATTGTATATTCACAGTATGTTGTTGAACTCAGACTAAGAATGGCACCATAGAAGTAGAAAGATCTCTTTAAAGTCAGATATTCATTTTCACGCATGAAATATCTATTAACTTAAATTCTCTCTTGTGGTTTTCATCCTTCACAGGAGGAAACTATGTAATTGTTAAGAAATTACTTCCCGAGGTTTTTGCATATGTAGGGTTATAATTAGGATTTTAGGGTTCTTGGATACCGAAAAGCATGTTTTCAATTTTCGGTATGTCCCTGTAGAGGGTGGTCCAATAATAGAGGACGTCGGCTGTAGCTCAGGCCAAGAGAAATCGGTGTAAATTATTTTCAAGTTCCAAAGTTCGCAGCAAGGAGGCCTAACAGCAACAGAAATATATAAATGCCAATTTTCTCTTACATTTTTATAACTGAGGTATGTTGAAAATTTAAGTATTGCATTCCTTAACCAATTACGCACTTTTTTGCTTCAGAATATTTTTGTCTATTTTCAAAAATCAAGTGGTGGGGGAAAGTCAAACATCTTTACTTTCAAATGTGGCTATCTCTGTTTTGGGCGAACCGATTTTATTCCACGCAAAAAAGTGCTTTTTGCGCTTCTCGTAAAGCCATAAATTGTATCGTAATGACTTTGTTAGTGGTCACGAGATGGCGTTGTTTCCAAATTCTTTAAATATTGCTGATTTTCGCAAAAAAATCAAATCAAAAATGTCTTTTATATCAAAATTTATCTGGTAGTTATTAAGGCCATTGAATAGTGCAATAAAAAAGCCAGGTCCGCATTTAAATTAAGTAGAGGAGAAAAACTGACAATGGCAAAGAAGAATTTTTTTTATCTCTCATTTTAATTAATCCTAAAATTATAGGAAAACGAAAAACTGACAAAAAAACAAGGCTCCAATAGAAACTTTAGTAATCTTGCATAACTATAAAGAACAAAACTTAACAACGGAACAAAACAAAATATACTAAAACTCAGTCTCATTTCGTTGTTTCACTGAAGAAAGGTAGAACTCGGTTTAATCTTCTTGCCCAAACCGAGTCCTGCCCTGCGTCGCCCTAGCTTTAGCTATTTTATTGCCAAGCTTATGTGATTATAAGATTGATTTTTACTATTCTTTGTTAAGTTATGTTTTTTATAGTTACGCAAAATTACTAAAGTTTTGTATTGTAGCCTTGTTTTTTCCCAGTTATTTGGTTTTCCTGAAATTTTAGGATTAATTGTAATGAGAGATGAAAATAATTTCCACTTTGCCATTGTCACTTTTTCTCCTCTACAAAACGGCAAGGTTTCCAATCTGGCGTTTCCGATTCGAAAGATCATCATCAACTTTGTTAATTTAAATGCGGACCGGAATTTTTTATTTCATTATTCAATGCCCTTCATAACGATCCAATAAAATGCGATATAAAAGACATAACGTACCATTTGATTTCAAGAAAATCGGCATTATTTGCAGAATTCCGAAACATCGCCATCTAGTAGCCACTAACAAAGTCATTACGGCACAGTTTATTGTTCCACGAGCAAAAAAAAAACACTTTTTTCGAAACCAAGTTGGGTAAAATCGGTTCATCCAAAACAGAGATATCTACATTTGAAAGTAAAAAATGTTTGACCTTCCCTCACCACTTTATTTTTAAAAATAGACAAAAATGGTCTGAAACAAAAAAGTGCACAATTCGTTAAAGAATACAATGCTTATATTTTCAATATACCTTAATTAGGGAAATTTAAGAGAAAATTGACATTTACACTTTTTTGTTGCTGTTACGCCCCCTAGCGGCCAACTTTCGAACTTGAAAGTAATTTACAGCGATTTCTCTTGACCGATTTACTTATAAATATTTTTTTCATTAAGTTCTGTCATTTACGGTTCCCGAGCTATAGCCGACGTCCTCTGTTATTGGACCACCGTGTACGGCAAAACTCATAAAGAATCACGTAAAATTTTTCTCAAAAATCAATGATCATATGGGGATGAGCTGGAAACATTTTAGTAAAAAATCTAATGTTCACGGTCTTATAAAATATAAAAAGAATTAAAAAACTACTTATCCAATTGCCCTCAAAATTTGCCGAAAAATTGAGTTTTGTTTGTGTAGATAAACTGGTAAATTTCAGTGTGAGTCTTATGTGACAAAACAAATAAATTGTATATTCCTTTTAATCTGAATAATTATTAGGTATGTGAATGAAACAGATGTATAATTAAACTCTTGTTTGTGCAAGCACATAACGCCTATTCAAGAAAACAGTGACTTTCAGCTGACAAACACAACATATAACTCAGCTAAAGGGGTAAAAAATATGTATAAAATTATTACCACGAAAAAGGAATAAAAACGGTAAATTGGCTATTATCCGGAATTTTCCTCGTAACGAATTCCACTACATGCAGATAACATAGTTTATATATATGCATAAAGTTAATAGGTATTAACTTTATACATATTATATACATTATAATATATTTCACGCTTGAAAGAAAACTGCCTAGGAATGATTATATATTGGCTAAAGGTTGTGTAAAATTGATAGTATCAATTCAACACTTAGTTTTATTCTAATGAAAAACTAAATATATTATGTGGATGTCTTGTTAAAATTGCCAAAACATTTCTTTAAACAATAATTTCTTCATCAATGAACACCCGAACATGAAAGCTTACCTAGCTTTCCTTTATAAAAGGAAGGATTAAAGAAGTGAATTGGAGTAGTACTTTTTGAATCATGCTTAGAACAGATGGAAAGACCGGCGAAAATTTAAAGATCCTGAATGCCGCACTTTTTTTACCAGCAAACTAAAAAGTGGCACTATATAATAATCGTTCAATAATAGACCCATTAATTTTAATATCTATGATGCTTTGACGACCCATATTAAAATAATTAAATTAAAGAAATTATTATATTGTTCATTTATTGATTAGAATTTAGGGTTTTACAAGGTATATACGCTGATATACTGTTTACTAATGGATGTAGTGTTAATCCCAGCCGTAGAGTTAAAAATATACATAACAGCTTGATTAGCTCTGATATAAAGGCACCCTTGAGAATGAGAAAAGGAATTATGGGTGGTCCCTTTTAAATATTTGTCTTTTCATGCGGCGCTTAGTTCTTTGAGGTTTTTTTAAAGTTTACTAAGCAGATAAACATCACTCGTGCGTATCATCTGGGTGGTCTATGGCACCTAACGCGATAATCACTTTACGCAGTTGTAATACCTATAACAGTAGCATTCTTATAGTGTCTTAACCAGTGATGTTTATTAGATCATTGATCTTAACTATTTATCCTTATTTGCAATTTCACCCAGAGGCATTTATTTATGGTGTTCACCGTACAGCGTGTCCCGCTAAGTTCTTGGAATAATAAACATGAATAGGTTCTAAAAATTCTAGAAAACAATTAAAGTCGTTATTGTAAATGAATTTTAAATTACTTTTAATTTGAATTGAATTTGAATTTAATTAATTAAGTTTTATATATATATATATATATATATATATATATATATATATATATATATAGTTTTAAACATTTTGCAATTTTCTTCGTCTCTTTGTCTGGATTTAACTATATATATATATTACTTTTAATTTGAATTGAATTTGAATTTAATTAATTAAGTTTATATATATATATATATATATATATATATATATATATATATATATATATATATATATATATACTCAAACACTCTTAGTTTCGTTTTTTTGAAAAACAGGATTTTTTCTGAGGTCTGTCCATTGTTCGAAGAACTGCAGCAAGAACTCGCCTATTGTATAATATAATACATTATAGAAACTGAACACCCACCTCGTTAACATACCAGGGTGATACATAACAGAGTGACTTCTTCGGTTTTTCTTTTGCTTTTAAGAAAATTTAATTGCTCTCTTTCACACAACCCTCAGTTGTAATCACCATTTGTGATGTACAGTCCCATTTTATTTAGACGATCCTTTACCGACATGTGGTCCATAAGGATTCCTATAATTACTGTCCTCAACTGACACTATTTATTTTGTTAAAGTTGCTGTGAACGGGTCGCTGCCTATTATTCCAGGAAAACTTTATATTTATTATTTATTATTTTAAAGCAAAATGTGCAATTTAAAAAATATAATTACCCTTCAAGATTTTAAAGAAATATTTTAAAATGCAAATACGTTTATTTTGAACCCAGGATCAATTTCTAAGCATTTCTGTATATTATATAGAGTGATTCAAAAGTAAGCGTTATCCGTTTGTGGGTGTAATCCTTGCATAAGAAAAGACAAAAAGTTCCTATTAACATGGATCTGGAAATGCTTCCTAGAGGAACTACGCTCATCTGTAGGGGGCACCCTAAAAACGTTTTTTTTTGCCATAATTTTGAAACCGTTTATAGTTCAATTTCGAAAATCGGTGTGCTGTATAAACATTTGATGCTGAATCATATTCTGAATTCAGATTTTCAAAAATTTTATCAGAGGCGTCACATACCGGGATGGTTAAGGGTAAAAACAACCCTATTTTTTTACCCTTTATTTTGTTGCGATTTTATTTAGAAACTATTAAATTTCAGACCTTTCTACGTAAAAAAGGTACTCTTATTCATTAAAATTCAACATCTAAATACGTTGTACTTCTCTACCATAAGTAGAACACACTTTTTTATTACCATACACACGATAATGCGTCTAATAACGTAGATAAGTTTTCAGAAATGTTTTACCTAACAAACATGTGGTTAACTTTGACGCAGTGAGAGTGTATGTTGAAGCAAGACGGTTGTATGAAGAGGCATTTCCCAATCGACGAGCACCTCACCGTACTGTTTTCGAGTGGATCGTAACTTAAAGGAAACAGGTTAGTTCGAAAAATTAAGTAGAATGGTGTCGCGTAATAATCTACTAACGTTTTTCCTTAGGAAGTTTTCATAGACAAGAAATTGTTGGGCAATCGAGGAATGCTAAAACACTAACTTTAGAAGAACGAGTGCTAGATCGTATTGAAGAAGATCCGTGTTTAAGTACGCGCCTCATTGTAAATGAAGAGGGCTCCTCTCAGTCCACTGTATGGAGAATTTTCCACGAGATGTTGCTTCACCCATACCATATTCAACGAGTTCAGGCATTCAGCATGTACAGTTTTGTGATTGCTTCAAGAACAACGAGTTGCCATTGTATATTTTGAAAAGAAAATTTAATTACTGCCGCGGCCGGTTTTGCTAGAAATGGAATATTCAATTTTCACAACAACCACGTATGGGCGGATGAGAATTCTCATGCTACAGTAAAGAGAGGACATCAGCAACAGTTTAGCTTAAATGTGTGGGCGGGAATTATAGATGAGTATTTAATAAGTCCCGTATTTTTACCGCAACGGTTAAATGGACAAAGTTACACATTTTTTTTACAAAAAATGAATTACCACAATTATTAAAAATCTGCAACTTCAATTACGAGCACAAATGTAGTTTATACACGATGGCGTCCCCCCTCATTTTCGCATTATCGCTAGAGACCATTTAAATAATACCTACCGAAACCGTTGGATAGGTCGTGGGGGTCCAGTACCTTGGCCACTGCGGTCTGCTAATCTAAATCAACTTGATTTTTATTTATGGGAACACTTAAAACAACTAGTTTATTCCCGGCCAATATCTAATGTTGAGATTTTGAGACGAATGATACAGGAAGGATTTCAGACAATTAGAAACAACCCAACGCACCTACCGCGTGTGCATCGCGATTATAATCGAGATTAATAGCTTGTCCTGATGCTAATGGCAATAATTTTGAACATTTGCTGTAAACTGTTAATATAACGGTAATAAAAAAGTGTGTTCTGTTTATGGTAGGTAAGTATGGGGTATTAACTGTTAGATGCTGAATTTTAATGAATAAACATGGGAGAATGAGATAATTTTTAGAATCAATTTTCTCTTAAACAGTACTTTCTATCGAATTTAACTAAGAGTACCTTTTTACGTAGCAAAGTTCGAAATGTAATAATTTCTAAATAAAATCGCAATAAAATAAAGGGCGAAAATATAGGGTTGATTTCACCCTTAACCTTCACGATATGTGACGCCTCTGATAAAATTTGGAAAAATCTTAATTCAGAATATGATTCAGCATTAAATGTTTGTACAGCACACCGATTTTCGAAATTTAACTATAAACGGTTTCAAAAATATAGCGAAAAAAACGGTTTTAGGGTGCCCCCTAGAGATCCACGTAGTTCCTCTATGAAGCATTTCTGGGCCCATGTTAATAGGAACTTTTTGTCTTATTTTTGTGCAAGGATTGCACCCACAAACGGATAACGCTTACTTTTGAATTACCCTATATATTAAGGAAATCCACATTTATAAGTAAAAATACTATTTTAATTAATTCAAAGTATGTCCTAACACGGGAACCTGTGGTGAAAGATAGATCAAAATACAAGAGTCTAACCACACTACACCTCAACTTGTTTCTGGACGCGCGTTTCGCTAACCAAGTTAGCATCATCAGCAGGTGATATAAAATTTTATAGAAGAAGTTTATATCATCTGCTGATGATGCTAAATTGGTTAGCGAAGCGCGCGTCCAGAACGTAACAAGTTGTGGTGCAGTGTAGTTAGAATCTTGTATTTTGATCTATGTTAAAAATTAATAAATCAGCAGAAAAACTAGATCTTTATGGGACCATGATTTTTCGATACTCGAAGTGTCCTGTTTAAGAGTTTCTTGCTTCTGGAATAAGATCTAAAGTTGAGAAAATGTGTCGACCGCCGAGAAAAAATGTGTTTAGATAAATATAATATTTCCCCATATATGTATTTATGTCAATAGTTGTTCTCAAGTTGACGTTTACATGCAAAAAAATATAATTTTGCGGTTTTTTAAAAATTTTCTTAGGTTATTAAAGTGTATAAAGAATTAATTAAATTAATTATTATACAAAAAGGAAATAATTGCATTTTTAATGGGAACTCCAGGGTTACCCTGTTTAGTGGAAAAAAGCTTTATATTCAAAAAGATAAAAGTAATTTGACGTGTTTCACCGTTTGATGAAAAAGCTAAACGCGCTTTTGCTATATTGGATTCGTCATATTGGATTTTTTACCAAATATTAGCAGGTCATCCCCATATGACCCTTAATTTTTGACCAGAAGTCAATCGGGTAAGTGGTGTTTTAGCTATTCCGCGAAGTAACAGGCAGACAGACAGATAGACCGACGGAATTAAGAAAATATATTTTTGGCATCTAGGGACGCTAAAGCGTAAAGATATATATATATATATATATATATATATATATATATATATATATATATATATATATATATATATATATATATATATATATATATATATATATATATATATTTCGCTATATTGGATTTTTGAGTAAAATTTGAAGTCAATCGGTTTTTTTAGCTATGCCGTAAAAAGCAGACGGACTGACAGACGACGGAATTAACAAAAACATATTTTATATTATACCAGGGACCTTGAAAAAGAAACATCTGAAAAAATCACTAATTGTGATTTTTTCAGGTTTACAGTACGTACTTCCATAAGGGAGTAAAAGATGTGCGATCTATTTTGCAAGAGTTCGAAGTTCCTAGAAAAGTTTCAATTATATACCTGATTAAAACGATTATCATCAAAACTTTTCGAATGTTGTATCGGAGCAAAATAGTTGATATTCATTTGATTAGGGAGAGTTTGAGATCTTGCGTGTTGAACTACTGTTCCATACACTGGATAACTCTGGTCGGGCTTGATCACATCTTTATCGTTGTAGTTCCAGATCATATTGTCATTGTGGTCGTTTGGAAGGGAATGCCTATAATAAATTACACAGGATGTTTCACTTAAAACTTAATGTGGACATTCAAACTTGTTAAAAAGCGTAAAACTTGATGTGGATATCCAAACTTGTTAAAAGTTAATTTGTTGGATAAAATGTGAGTATTTACGGCTAAAATAAAAACGATGCCATCACCACTATAGACGTTGCGACGCCAAGAAAAACAAAACAATTCTAAGAACTTCAAAAGTTTCAGTTTCAGAATTTAAAAAATTAGATTACTCTACTGGTTACTGATATATACACTTAAATTCCGAACATCGGGAATACCAAAGTTTGTAAAAATTTTATCTCTTAAAAGCAAAATCAATCAAGAGTTGGTACCGTCATTCATATAGGCATCGTGACGCCGAGAAAAAAATAGTTGAAGTAACTTTAAAAGTTTAAATTTTAATCTATTCTAAGATTTCATTTTTTTTTGTTATTTGCACCGAATAATGTTTTTTTTCCATTGACTTGTTTTGGAATATGTTTTAATTTTTTAACAAAATTTTATTTTATTTTTTTAACAAAACTATATTTTTCTACATTTGATCTTTTGTCTTAAGACTCAGTGTTAATGTAGATCAAAAGTAAAATTTTTTATTTAAAAAAATATGTCCAAAAATAATTATTTAACTGCAAAAAAATGGTTTATAAAAGAAACGCTATGTCTTATAAACCCATATAGCAATTAATTTGGCACAAATAACAAAAAATACTTAGTATTTTTACATCTTCCCTCATCAAATCGCCGCATTTAACCAAATTTCGATATCCTCATTAATTTCCGAGAAAACAGCGGTGTTTGGAGCTTTAAGTGAAACACCCTGTATACGTCAGTAGAGCGGTGTGGCTCTCTGATTGCGAGAACTACAGCGGACTGTGATCTCGGTATTAAATAAAACTTTATAAATTTTACTTCTGTAATTTTCCTGCTAACTTTTTGTAAACTCGTACAGTTATTACGAAAAACGTTAGTAGTTAAAAAAAAAACACCTTGTATTCGCTGAGTTTTTATCAGAATTTTCGCACGATGTTTCTTCTGTAACTATTGACAGATGATCGAATTGGTCACGAATATTTTTTAAATTCGTTTTCTGGACATTTTCTAAATTTTGTGACGTTTCTACTTCCTCGGATTCTTCAGTACAGCTTGAACAACTGTCCTGAAAAAAAAATTATCATATAGAAATAGTCTAAACCCGACAATTCATTTGGAATATTTGTAAAATTTTTTTGATAAAGAATACACAAAAAATATTATACACTCATAATTTTATTGAGATTGAGATTGAAGTTGCAATGGCCCATTTCTTGTATTTTAAAAACTACGAGAATATCATAATTTTGGGTGATATGCTGATTTGATATAGGCTTAATCTCTTTCTAAAATAGATAATTTCATCAATTACTATTTTTCTGAGTGAGAATGTTCAATCTCAGGAGTGTGGTATTTTGGGTTGTGAATTGTTAGAGATTATATACTTTTAATTATCAGGAATTTTCAAAAATCCTCCAAGAGTCCTTCAACTTGATTTATTTCATTGAGGAAAAGGTTAGCTACTTTAATTTCTGTCTAAGAAAATATATACAATAAACATACTCCATATAATTTTTGTAGGTGGCAGAAAATTAAAGAATCAATGATTTACCTATAATTTAAAATCAAAAAAGGGAAGTGTGGAAAAATTCAGAGTAGAAGCGTAGCTAAGAGGTAATAGTATGTAGGCATAAAAAATGTATGTATGAAATTATTTCTGAAAAGAATCTACTTTGAATAGTTTAGTAGAGTAAATCAGGGCAGTCAAAAAAACTTTTGGGTAGGATTTGAAATATGGGGCATTTCATCCAGTCCTCACAAACATGATTATCAACCTGAATTGTGTAATGCTAAAAGCTTTAATTAGTTCTTTGTAACCTCTGTTTCTAATACGGAATGTGATGAAAATCAGTTAACCCTTTTTACCAATAAAAGGTTTAATGTCAGTGTCTTTGAATATCACCCAGTTTTTTATGAAGTTATCAGAAATATTCTAATGAAGTAGAAACAACACTCCATAGGCAGTAATAATATATGAACAAAAATCCGGAATCATTCTGTCTTCAGCTATTAAATCATTATAACTTATTCATTTGAAGTTGGTTCTAGCATTGGGTAAACCAGTTTCAAAAATGAGTTCACCTGTAGAATTTGAGGACTACAAGAATATCATTCTCCTTTGTGTTGTTCCCAAAGTAACAGAAAAGACATTGAATATGGAACTGAAACAATATCTTCATAATACCATCGAATCAATCTTGGTTCCGAGCTAATTTTAGCACAACAACCACTTTATTGTCAGTGGTTGATGACATTTTGACAGCTCGTGATACTGACAATATTACAATTATTAGTACACAAAGGGGTTTAACTATTTACGGTTTCCCTGATTCTCTTTCACTATGTTTTTCCAGTTATTTGAATAATAGATATAGAGATCATTAAGATCGATGGTTCTAACAATTCCTCACGGCTTAGTATTAGTAGAGCTGTACTCCAAAGGTCAGTGTTTTGGCCAACTCTTTTTAGTATTTCTGTCAAATGTTAGAAACCTAGATATATATATTCTAAGGACTATTATTTTGCAGATATCATTCAGATTTGTTAATTTGAAGGCCACGAAAAGGAGATTGAATAATGATCTTTCCAAACTGTATACTTGATTTAAACATACCTAACGGCTTAGTAATGAATTTAGCAAAGTGTAACTATGTAATAATTGGTACATTTGAAAAAGTAGAATCTTTCTTAAGAGAAAATAGAGGTGAATTTAAGATTAGTGATACGGAACTAGAGATAGGAAGAGAGAAATCTCTAAGAAGCCTTTGGATATTATTTGGTGAAAATTTCGTTTAAAAATTATGTTAAAAAAGTAACTCTGCAGCTTGTGTATATGGACAGATACAGGTAATTCACAATAATGTTAATACAACACTGTATGTACTGTATAAGCGATGTTATTGGGCTTAGATATAATTCTCATCAGTGATCAAGTGTACTACGTTCATTTATTTATATATTTTTTGTATATTACATAATAAAAGTTTATTTATTTATTTATAATAATAACATATACAGTGTGGGCCATTTTGGTGATTGGGATCTCGGAAACTGTAAGAGATACAAAAATGATTAAATGGGCAATGTTTTACAGAATTTTATCGGTAATTTAAAAAGGACAGCGGCGTGCTTTTAAGTTTTTTGTTTTTCGAGATATTTTGAAAAAACTGAAAAGTGGCATTCCTTGTAAAGCCCTGTAACTTCTTTCTTGGTATTTGGTTTCAAAATCAATGAACACTTTCTTATAGCCATTTTTTGTGTAGAAAACGGTTATTGTATTAGATTTTAGTTACGACGTTTTGGTTATCCTTTACTATCACCAACTTTATTTTTTCTTATGGACGCCATATTGGATTTTTGTCGCTTTAAAATAGGCAAGAAAAATCCTATTCGTTGATGTAAAACAAGTTTAAATTTCCTAAAGAAAAACCATCAAAATGTCCAAAAATCGATTTTATTCTAGCAGGCCTTGGATCGCCATGGTAACAATATTATTTTTTTGTTTTGGACTGTTTGATTTTTTGACGTTTCAAAGTTTGTTAGTTATTTTCTGTTATCGTTTATTTTAAATTCTTAAAAATGGTTTTGCGTTATGCCAACGAAGAGAAATTTGATATGCTGGAGTGTTATATTAAAAACAATAGAAATACGATTATAGCCCTAAATAATTACCCAGAGAGGCAACAACCAAACCAAAGGTATTTTTCAAAACTTGTCGTTAATTTAAGAACGTGTAGAAGTTTCGAACAATTAAGGCCTAAAAAGTATAACAAAGACAATAACAATCGTGACAATCAAGTTATAAATTACTTTACCGAAAACCCAACTTCATCGGCAAGAATAAGCGGTACAGAGCTAAACATTCCTAGGACAACACTTAGAGGGATTTTAAAGAAAAATAAGTACCACCCATACAAGCCGACAATTGTTCAAGGGCTCATTGAAGGAAAATTACCTTTTGAAACTGGTACATTAACAAATGCCAGGAAAATGTAAATTTTAGCAGTGCCATTATATGGACTGACGAAACATATTTTAGTAACTGTGGAATCTTTAACAAACACAATCGTCCCCATTGGGCAACAGAGAATCCTAGATTGTTTGCTGCCCAGCCCACAATGCCAGGGCTGTCAGAGATTTATTAAGAAGAACTTTTGGGGACAAATTAATTTCCAATGGTGGTCCTACATCATGGTCTGCTAGGTCGCCAGACATTACACCCTTGTATTTCTTTTTGTGGTGCACATTAAAAATGAAGTTTTTGAATTTGAACCTCTCGAGACATTGGCCGTACTCGAAGAGAAAGCTCAGGAAGTGTTTGCTAATATTAACAGAAACACACTTAGACGAGCGACAAATAGTGTTAAAAAAATGTCGTGCTTGCGTTGCTAAAAATGGACAGCATTTTGTTTAATATAACAAATATTGTATTCTTTTGTATGTTTCTAGTTAAAGCTTATTAATATGTTTTCATATTTCTTGTGATTACTACATTAAATATTTATTAAACATTTCAGAAAAATATGGTTACAGTGGCGATCCAAAGCCTACTAGAAGAAAATCGATTTTTGAATATTTTGATGTTTTTCTTTAGGAAATGTAAACTCGTTATACATCAATGAATAGGATTTTTCTTACTTATTTTAAAGAGACAAAAATCCTATACGGCGTCCATAAGAAAAAATAAAGTTGGTGATGATGAAGGATAACCTAAACGTCGTAATTAAAATCTAAGGCAATAACCGTTTTCTAAAAAAGCTAATGGCTATCAAAAAGTGATCATAGATTGAAACAAAATACAAATAAAGAAATTACAGGGCTTTAAAGAAAATGCCACTTTTTAGCTTTTTCAAAATATCTCGAAAACCAAAAAAGTTAAAAGCACGTCCATGCCGTTTTTAAATTACCAATAATTCTGTAAAACTTTGGCCATTTAATCATTTTTGTATCTCTTATACTTTCCCTTGATCCCAATACATGCATCACCAAAATGGCCCACACTGTATAGGATAGTAGTTCAAAATACCTACCGATTCACTAGAACTGCTATATGTGGTAGATGAACAAGAAAAATCAATCTTCTTATCTTTGAGCATTTTATCTAATTTATCATACTCATCACGCAAACACCATATTTCTTTTTTTAACATCTCATTTTCCCTTTTTAATTTTTTGATATCAGACTGACCTAGAAAAAATAGTGTAATAATTATAAACCTTATTAGAAATTAGCAAAGTTGGCTATACAGGGTATTAATTAAGTAGGAACATAGCCAAAGTTCGTTACAAGAAAACTTTCGGGTAAAAGCCAATTTACCGATTTTTTTACTTGTATTGTTATATTATTTCTGACATCAGAATAATACTGCGTGATCGCCTACATGTATTGTATGGATGTCTTTTTCGTTATTTCTCATGATATGCACATCTCATTAATTTTAAGGGCATGTTTAAAATTACAGATTTATTTGTCTGTATAATTTCACTTTGCATCATTATGCCAATTATTCAAACACCGTAAAATTACTCATTTCAAACTTTTGTTTTTTCTAGTGAAAAAGATGTTACCTAATACTATTGCTTTTCATACACCACAATAAGATAATTTGAAAAAAAAATTATAATGGCTCTGTGATCGATAATCAGTCAGAAAAATACTGCTAAATTTCTAGAGTCGGACCGAAGGTGATTTTTGTGACTGAAGCCGAAGTCGATGCCGAATTTCGGCTTTATTCACGCCTTCGGCCGAAGCCAAAGGAATTCTATCTTATTTTGATATTAATATTTGAACTACCAACTCGGGACATTTTTCTGGTTGTAAGTGGTAATACGATAAGCAGAATGTATTTAAGGTTAAGTTTTTAATACAATGGAAAACTGACAAAAATATTTGTGACTAAAAACGATACTAATAAAAATGTCTTTCTTTTATTTTAGTAAATGTAAAACGAAACAACTTTTTTTTTGATACAATAGCTAAAAACAAATAGCATTTTAGTTTCTAGTGAACATAAAACAATAAACACAAATCCTAATGAATAAATCGTAAGTATATGAGTGACAGTAATAATAAAGTAAATAAAGATCAGAAAAGTGGGTAACTGATATTTAAAATTAAAAAGTTTTATATTATGTTAGAAAAAGAAGTTTGTCTGCTAGTCTAGTTCACAAACTCAAAATTGTGTTAATTCTTCCTACTGCTAGCAAAAATATAAGTGAGGGCTTATTGGATTCGGAATTATGTCTGGAAAAATGTGCAAAAGTTTCAAATACGTACTAAAATTATTTTGCTTTTCGGATATTTTATCTCAACTATACTATATAAGATTATGACATTGCGATATTTTTAATTGTTACTCATTTTATAAAAAATAAGTGGAAACAATTTTTGTTCAACAAGATATTGTTCCTTCAAATAAAAAAAAATATGTATCATAATGTTTTAAAATTTTTAAGTTAATATTTAATAGTATAAAAAAAATCCTACTTGTTACGACCGGTTTGATCTAAATTTGTTATTACCTTTTGAAATTGTTTATGTGCGGATTTGAAACTTTCTCACGTTTTTCTAGACGTCTTTCCGAATCCAGTGATCCCTCACTTATATTTTTACTTCCCTGGTAAAAAGGAAGTATTTAATCGTGAATATATATATATATATATATATATATATATATATATATATATATATATATATATATATATATAGAGGACCAAAAACATGTTTTTATAAACCGGTCTGTCTCTTCGCGGCATGGCTAAAAAACTACCCGATTGATTCCAAATTTTGATAAAAAAAAAATAAGGATCATATAGGGATGACCTGGTAACATTTTGATAAAAATAGTGAAATCTTAAAAAAAATATTAAAAAACTATTGATCCAATTTATCTCAAATTTTGCAAAAAACGTCAAGTATTATGTTGGAATTAACTAGTAACATTTTGGTACGAATCCAAGATGGCGGAACGAAATGCCGGTTTAATAAAATATTTAACAATTCAGCCTCAAAAAACTGTTAAATGGTTTGATTTCAAATTCTTTGTCATAACTAATTGTGGTATAGGGATCAATTAGTAAAATAGTGGTACTAATTTAAGATGCCCGAACAAATTGGCCGGCAAACAATATGTTTGTAGTCGTGAAAAAATCACTCTCTCAGGTTTTACACATCTTTACATCTTTAGCTGTCAAAAAATATGTTTACATATTTAGACGCCAAAAAATATGTTTTATCAATTCCGTCGTTCCGTCTGTCGGTCTGTCTGTCTGTCAGTTCGCGGCATAGCTTAAAGACTACTTACCCGATTGGCTTCAAATTTTTGTCAAAAATTAAGGGTCCTATGGGGATGACCTGGTAATATTTTGGTAGAAATCCAAAAGAGCGAAACAAAATGGCGGCCTAGTGAAATGTTAAAAAAAAATATGAAAAAATTGCTTGTCCAATTTTTTCAAATTTTGCATAAACATCAAGTAATACGTTGGAATCAACTGGTAAAACTTTAGTACTAATCCGAGATGGCGGAATAATAAATGAAATATATAATGTTGGGATCCCCTAAAAAAAAACAAAAGTCTTTTTTTAAACTGTCGACGTTTCGCTACTTTATTGTTGTATCCTCAGAATAAATATATATACATTTTATATCCTGCATGAAACCCATAATATTAGTCTCTACTTACTACTACCTTTTTGTTAACGATCTTCATGTTGTTATGATATAGTGGTGTATTATTTGGGGTTAGGAAATATCTGCGGACCAACGGAGTAGGTAAAGACTAATAATATGGGTTTCATGCAGGATATAAAATCTATGTGTCGTGAGGATGAACAATAAATTGGCGAAACGTCGACAATTTAAACAAGCGCTTTTGTTTTTTTTGACTGGATCCTAACTCCAAATAGTACACCACTCTAACATAACAAGAGAATCGTTAATGAAAACAATTTAGAAACATAATATCTGGGATATCTGCGGACCAACGGAGTAGGTAAAGACTGATAATACGAATTTCAATTTAAGATGGCGAAACAAAATAGCGGCCAAATAATTTTTTAAAAAATCAACGTAAAAAAGTCTTGTGCAATTGACTTTAAATTTTCCAGAAAAATTAAATATGAATATGGTATAATCTGGTACGAATTCAACATGACGTAGCAAAATAGAGATATGTGTCAATGTAAAAACTAATTATTGAATTTATTTTAAATTATGCCCTAAATTCAAGTGTGACATAGGTAGAAAGGAAATGGTAAACATATTGGTAGGAATCCAATATGATTGAACAAAATGGCGCCCAATAAAAATGAAAAGACAGTATATGTAACACATATATACTGTGACTATGTACTGAACTAAATTGGGTCACACTTCACTATTCCTAACAAATGGAAAGAAAAATAATTACGAGGGAAGTTCCGGGTAAATGAAATTTATCGATTTTTACTAGCAGCACCAAGAACTAATACCTGCATTTTGTGTTTTTCAACTAGACTATGCGTTGTCACAAGTAGATTAGCTTCGAGGTTATAGCTCTTCTGTCAGCATACATTTTGCCAGCTGAACTAATTAATAATTATTCACTATCGACAGGTGGGAGGTGTTGATAAAATGGTTTTCGCAGCCTACAAATAAGGGCTAGATTCCCAGTATTGAAATATATCTACTTATCTCAAAGCACAGATTATTTTCAAAATAAGATGTCAAATATTTATTAAAATATAATAATATTAATTTTTATTTGGGGGCGTGCACCCGGCTTCCGCAAAATTTTTGACAAACATCGAAATAATTAGCGAAGGTAGCCGGAGCCAATTAATCGGTCAGACTCTATAAATTTCGACCATAAGGGACTAGATTAAACTAGGGAAACTCAAGAAAATATGCTGCTGTTTTTGGAAGTAATAACATATTTAGGCATACTATAGCGACTACAATAGATTAAAGAAGGGAGGCAAAATACGGTTACTAAAATACAATGACATATATACACAACTTTTTTTTTTAAGTAGGAAGAAGTTACTTTTATTTCAATTAGGAGTTTTTTATCTGCGTAATAGTCTCTCAGGGCATAAAAACTACCAAAAATAAAAATAATATATTAGCTTTTTTACTTTAAAGACATTTTGATGCTAAGAAGCAACTTTCCTAGTCACAATTTCGCCGAAGGCAGTACCCTTCTTCAGTTTTTAACTTTCCAGGCTCTTTGGAATCTAACTGTAGCCAGTTGAACAGTAATGATATTGACTCTAGATTTAAAAAAAACTGTAGGATGGGATGGAAAAAATGGACGCCACTAAATTACAGGAATGTTTTCAAATCAACTTTAAACACCCAAAAACAGCCAAACTAAAATAACATCTAACGAAAGGAATAATATAGTTAGCTTGCTTTTAACCTGTTTCTCTGTTAGCTAGAATCGGTAAGGATATGTATTGTGATTTTCTTATAATTTGCGTGTACCTCTATGCTACGGGTAGCAGACATCTCTTTATGTTCTGTAGCCCTTAAGGGAGAACTGCACGCAAAAAGTGAAAAACTAGCGACAGGGTCTAGTCAAGTTCAAAGTAAGATGAAAAGGTACTTACGTATTAGAAAAAACTTCCTGCACGTCCGACCTCAAAAAAATGTCTTATTTATAGGCAATTTAAATTACATTTCGTTTAAAAATGGGTTCAAAAGGGTTCACTCGCTGCAGAAATGCAAAGACATGAGTACGATTTACCATTTCAAATTTTGCAGTTACGTAGACAAAGGATCAATGCAAGGCGGTAAACAGCCATTTTGTGGAAAAAAAAATTATATGCGACGGCATTTGCGTCAAAAAGTGGTCGAAAAATGGTCGAAAATGGACAAATCTACTTCTATTTTATAATTCTAGATTAGATTTTTTCGTAAAAAATCGCATTTAGCGCCCAACTATACATATTTCCTTATTGAAATCACATTGAAGCTAATACATATCTCTTATAGTTTTAACATAATATTGCAGCGGCGGAAGGCTTGCAAATGATTTATAATGCTGCGTGCAGTTCCCCCTTAAGAAGGTTGCTCACGAGAGCCTCAGCGCCTAGAACTCGTATTGTACCTCCTTCCGCCTAGGGCGATTGATTTAAGATGGCGATGGGAGCCCGTTCTCTTCTAGAATTGATTCTCTTGTTCAGCAAGGACATCTCCTCATATTGCAACATACTACCGAGACCTAGATCAGTTTGGTGTCTCTCAGAATTACCACATTTGGTTTTGAATCCCAGATCAAGAAACTTTCTTATGCAGTATTTATATTATATTTTACTGTTATGTTATTATATAATGTAAACACATATTTAAAATATCGACTATTAGTTTCAACCACCCACGTGAAGCCATAAATCATTTATTATTGTTTGATAAATACAGCTAAACATTGTTTTCACTTTGTGACAAAACATTTTCATTAGGTATAGACAAATTATGTATCACTGTTATGACAATTCTGCAAGTTGTCCCATTTTTTGTACGTAATTTTTTATACCAAGCGTTGCTATTGTTTTAAGTTTGGACAAATCCCAACTTTTAATATTTTGGTCAAGGTTTAGGTATTTCCTCGGTCAATGTTTCGTTTTTATTTTGTCCCAAAAATATTTAGATTCTTTATGTGAATTATAAATTTTCTGTCAAGGATAAAAAAAAATTCTATGTTTTAAAAAATCGTCTCGTATGATACACGTTTTATATATGTCAGCCATAAATTCGAATGTTTTTCTTTGGCTTGCGTTTATTCGTGTGGAAATAAAATGTCTAAAATATTAGCGTTTGTCGAAAGAGGTTATTTATTGAAAATTTGTTTACGAGTTTCGTGAAAAACATATAGAGGTATTTTGAGACAAAATGCACATTTGGTGTCAAAATTCAAAGTAAAAAAATAACACTGAATATGTTGCAATTGTAGTGGAGTTAATCACTCTGAAATATTCGTAAAAGAGAAACTGCTCTTCTCGGACTTTTTTGTGTAAATATGTTGATGGATGACAAAGGAAAGAAATCCTAAATTTTTGCATTGCACCATAACTGGAAACCATATTTTTTTTTCCTTTTGTAGAAAAAATAGGGTTTTTGACATTTTTTTCTTTGATAAAGATATAAGACTTCTATTGGTCCGATCTGCGCAGGTTTTAAACACAATGCCTTAAATCCACCTAGAATCTACCATTTGCAACAACAGATTGTTCAATGTGCGTCTTATTGGTTCGTCGTTTATTTTCGTGGAATATACACAAGTTTTGTTGAATGTTCAGCATGGGCTTCCGAGCTCGGTGAAAGATACCCGGTTTTGGATGACGCGCATATGTGATCGAATCCTCGTTTAGACGGATGATTTTTTTTATCAAAACTTACAATTATTAATAATGCGGATTAGGTTAGGTTATCGAATTCCGAGTCTATATTAAAACAAAGATTTTTTTAACAAAATATATACCATTAGCTGGGTTTGTCCCGTTAGCGTTAGGTTAACTCAGGTTCGTCGATAAAAACATCAGTAAAGTCATACATAAAGTAACCCATAACCTACAAAACAACAAAAACCACACGAGATAAGGAATTTTCGAATTTTCTTCATAATTTTACTTATATTTAGTGAATTTTGATAAAAACTTGTGATAAGATTCTGGTGGTTACTAACAAGCATGCCAAATTTTAGTTTTTTGGATCTGATAGAACGATTAAAAACTGCAATTTAATTAGAATATTGGACGTCTGTGCTTTTTGTGCAAAACATCTAATTGAGTGATTTATTTTTTTAAATGTAGGTTGTTTATTTTTTTTAAATGGAACTAAATAATAATTTGTTAAATCCAGAACTCTTTTCAAAACCTTGATAAAAACACAAATACATTCAACAAATTCGAATTTTCTTCATAATTTTACTTATATTTAGTGAATTTTGATAAAAACTTGTGATAAGATTCTGGTGGTTACTAACAAGCATGCCAAATTTAAATTTTTTGGATCTGACAGAATGATTAAAAACTGCAATTTAATTAGAATTTTGGACGTCTCTAGTTTTGTGCAAAACAATCTAATTAAATGATTTATTTTTTTAAATGTAGGTTGTTTATTTTTTTTAATAGGATCTAAATAATAATTTGTTAAATACAGAATTCTTTTCAAAATCTTGATAAAAACAAATACATTTTTCAAAATTTCTTTTTAAATATTTTAATAATTAAATATAGAAGAAAAGCTAGTATTCTCAAAATGAAACCTAAATAGTCAAAAATTGCCACAAAAGTTTATTTTTAAACACAAAAAAATAAATTAAAATAAATTTCATTGAAAAAATATTATTTAAAAATTAAATAATATTAATTAGAATTTTTTTTAGTTTAATAATAAAATTTTGTGCCAATTTTTGTCTATTTGCCTTTCCTTTTGAGTATTTTCTTCTACATTTAATTATAAAAATAAATATTTAAAACGAAATTTTCTAAAAATATATTTGTGTTTTTATTTAGAATTTAAATAGATTTTTTTTATTCAATAAATTTTATTTAGGGAAAATTTAATTATTAAATAAATATTTAAAACATAAAAAACCAAACTTTTATTAAATTAAGAATGTCTTTTTAAGTTAAGAAATTAAATAGATTATTTTAAATAATTTTTAGTGCCATTTTGAAGAGAGTATAAAAACCTATATTTAGAAAAATAAAAAATGTTTGCCTGTGTCATTGGTTTTTGTTGTTTTGTAGGTTATATATTGGACATACTTCCAATATGTTTATACAAAAAAATCCGAACGAAAAAGTGGTTCCTTTTGTTACGAAAATTTTCGGTAGATTGATTAAACCATATTTTCTTTTCGTATATCTCTAACTGCAGTACACATCGAAAAGCCGTCAGTTTCGAAATTAACTTTCAAATAAGCTATCCGTTTCTTCTCAAAGGCGCCTGGAGTTTGGGTAATAAGATTTTACGGTTTAGTGGCGTTGGTTTACGATGGTCATCACAATGATGCTTATTACTTTCATTGTGTTGTTTGTACAATGTTTATACCTGCTATTGTGCACTGTGGACAATACTTCCGTAATCTGTTCTTAAACTAATATACAGTAATTTTGAAATTCTATATTAGGATATCTCTTCCTATAAGATATACAAAAATGGTTAGATAACGAAACTACTAAAATTATTATTTTTTATGATTATTTAGTTGCATATGAAATTTTTCCAGAATTAGCGTATTAATATTATAAAAATTGTCAAAATTTGAAAGGTTGAGTAAAATTGAATTTCATGCAGTTAAAAACCCCTAAAACCATATGAAATACGATAATGATATGCATACTTTGTTTCCTGATGATATGGTGATCGCAATGTATATTCTCTCTGGAGGTCACCGAAACAATTGAAAATAGCGCCATTACACTATTTTTCTCCGGTAATATCCTGAATATTCCTGGAAAATTTCATCCAAATTGGTTAAACCATCGCGGAGTAATCGATGTACATACATAAAAAATACATCGGGTCATATTGATAACCTCCTCCTTTTTGAAGTCGGTTAAAAAGCTGAAAAATGTAATTGGATGCATTATGAAATTGGTTTTCCTTCGGCCTTTGTTTCAATAAGCTAATATTTCTTCAGTATAATGGTAATTAATGCATTACATGCAAAAATTGATAAACATTATCGTTCGTTTTAATAATTTCTATTAGATTGATAACAGCTAAATGGCCTGCCATCCTGGCAAGGACCCGGACACATTATTTCTATTGTTTTATCTCTTATAGAAGTCTTTTGTTAGAGCGAACTTGCTGGCTACCAAAGCGGCGCTTTAATTCGCATCCCTCGGAAAATGGAAGGCAACATACTACCCAATTTTTTTCAGCCTCAGCACATATGTCTATACCGGAATGACGATACCAAGGGATGATGATATACACAAATATGTATATACGTTTAAAATTCACTAGAAACATTTAGGAGATTTTGAAACTCAATTTGGCAACATCCAATCAGGTCGAGCAACAGCCAAATTCGCCAAATAGAAGTGATCGAAAAGTAGACAAATGATTACCTAGACATATGATGAATAACTAGAAGGAAGTTAACAAATATTCACTGGTTTATAAAGCTAAGACTAATATGAATAATATGACAAGAGAAAAATAAAATGCTGCAGTTTCAGAAAGCTGATATCTCAATTCCATTAAGATACTTATATGTTAGTTCCCTCGTAAAGAAAAAAAGTCTTGTAATCGTGAAAACATCCCTTGAAGATTTTTGCAGATTGGGTCTCTAGTCCCCAAATCATATTTTTTCCATTTCCGTCTCTCTGTCGTTCTGTCTACGCGGCATAGTTTTAAAACTACTTAACCGATTCACTTAAAATTTTAGTCTAAAATCAAGGGTCATATGGGGAAGAATTGGTTACAATTTGATAAAATCCAATAAAATGTTCTATAGGGATAAACTGGTTGGGTGTAAAGCCATTATGGCGGAACAAAATGGCGGCCTAATGAAATATTTAAAAATTCATTACCAAAAAACCATACTTACCCAATTGCCTTGAAAATTTGCACAAAAATCAAGTGTGAAATAGGGATAGATTGATAACATTTTAGTGCGAATCCTATATGGCTATCAATATGTTTACCTAATAAAATCTTAAAATTTTCGGCAAAATCCATTTCCTGGAATAAAACTTCCTTTTTTGGGTGAAAGATTTAATGACATTTTATTTTTATATACTAGGTGAATAAAGTTATGAAAAATAAATAATAATATCAATAAATAAATTTAAAGAAATTGAAATAAATTGCAGTTTATAAAATTTGCCTAAAGATATTACCAAATGATTATATGCATATATCGATGTGTTATATGTACAAAGTGGAATTCTCTACGAGGGAAGTTGTAGGTAAAAGCGAGTTAACCGATTTCTTTTCTATTTAAATCATTGTAGTAACGACCAGAAATTGACAGGCAAATCCTTGATTGTATGAGTAGTATTTGTGTAGAAAATGTTTCATATAGAGTACTTAGTGAATTTTTAAACTTAGGACTGAAAGTAGTAATCGCAGCTACGTAACAATTGAAAAAAGAAAATTTTTCCAATATCTGTTTTCGCGATTCTAAAGAGTAACAAATTGGCACCTTCTACAAAAAATGATAGCTATACTTGTAGATCTCATGGCTGACAGTGTATGCGAACGATTCTGGATATCAATAATATTTTCTGATTTTTTTGATCGTCTGTGTTAGACTAATCTGTTTGAAGCAGCAATTTTAAATTAATGTGCAGTAATTAATTTTCCTCCCAGTCGCTATCTGTTTTCGTCTCTATTTTAAAAATAAACAAGGTAATCTCTCAATCCTGAAGCAGCAAATTTATTTAAAGTTTCAAAGTTCGAGGCTGTTTGAACAATTAATTGACCATTAGGTATTTGCCTTCCTACTAGTTTCAGACTTCGTAATATACAATGCTAATAGGTACATTCTGTTCCCCCGATGTAACTAACGACTGACGAGAACCTATTAGGGTGCTATTTCTCCATATAGTTTCTCTATTCTTTCTCTCTCTTTCTCTATTGTGGTGTTTTCCGGCATAAAAATTGTTCAGATTTGCTGTTTCAATTCGTTAAATAATGTGTAATTTAATTAATACTTACTACGAAAATGACGTGAGTATGTATACTGATGAAGTAATCAGATATAATTATTATTATTTCAATAGATAACACTTTTTTATGAACCCGATTGTTTTATGTTGAACGAAATACGCTAAATTATTTGCAGTAACTATTTCAAATATTTTCTTGTGGTCCCCCGAAAATGAATACTAGTATAAAATATTTTAATTCTGTTTATTCTTCGTCTTGAGCTTATTAAGCGTCGAAGCTTATTACACTAGTATTGAACAAATTACACAATATCTATGTTATTACAAAGTTGTAAATTATCTACTCGATATCTGTCTATCATTAACTTTTACTGCAGCCTTGTTATAAATAACGTTTTGAATTTGGATAAATCCAATACTTTTTGAGTCAAGGCTAAGGTTGTCCTTTATAAAATTCGGTCAATGTTGACATTATTATTTTGGCTCGAATACATTGATTTCCTTTTTGTAAATTATAAATTTTCCGTCGAGGTTAAGAAAATTTATATTTGAAATTTGTTTCGTACGAAGCACGTTTATATATACTAATGTCAGTCATAAATTGAATTGTTTTTCTTGGGTTTGTATATTACTCATTTCGAAATAAAAACTATAAAATATGGCAAAATGGCAGAATTATTTTTTAGATTTGTTTACGTGTATCTTAAAAAAACGAAATCTTTTGAGAAGAAATTCATCTCGGCAATTTTTTAGAATAAATAAAATAATAAAAAAATGTCCAGTTTTGATGTGTTGTTTTTATAGCCTGTTCAAATCTTAAAGCCAACAAAATTGAATTCGGCTTTGGAGAAATGTATCCGTTTCTTTTGAAAAGCGCTTCGAATTTAGGTAATACGATTTAACGGTGATACTTCTTGCCCTTAAATTCTGATGATCCTGACTGAGTTTGTTAAGCTGATTGTTGTATTTGAACGATGCTGAGATATCTATATAAATATATTACATAGCGAGTTCGGTAGTCTATATTGTGTTATGCTTATTTATTATGAGTGGAACGGAAACATTCAGATATTTTTGTGGTGATGAAGTAAACTTTGTTGGATTCTTTCGTCTCATTGATATAATTTAAACTTTAAAATGGCGTAATTGATTCTTCTTTGTCATGCATTTGACACGCCTTCATTGTTGTTAAGTCATTCTCACACGTCATTGCATTAAAAAGTTTTCTTTTATTTAGCGTAATTTAAGTATTCATTTGGTAGCCATCATCTTCTTTGACCGATCTTGATGGCTGTCGTAACCCTTTTTTAAAAATTATTAAAACAATATCAACAAATTTAACTGATTTTTTTGAAAATATAATGTGATCCAATTTATAATATACATGTGACTAGTTTATAAGGAATAAATAACAATGCAAACTATTAAAGACACTAAATGTAGTGCTCTTTGTTCAATTTGTAGTATAAAATGAAGACACGCCATTTGATGTCACAGGGAAGGAGGTCAACGATACCAAGTGTAGAAAAATAAAAAATACCTACTTTGTAATTTTTAGTAGTAGTTCACAACTTTAAAA
>JAUTXW010002193.1:0-42001 GCA_030620095.1 Kuschelorhynchus macadamiae | reverse complement strand
TTCTTGCTTTAATAAAAAATAGGAACCTTTGCTTTCTGATAATGATTTTATTGCTTACAATACTCTTAAAGATAGATACGATAATAAAAGACTTAGAGCAGTCAATTATTGGAAGGCAATTGAAAATTGCCCACCAGTTACAAAAGAAAATTTTCAGTCATTAAGAAATTTGCTCGATACTTTTACTGAAAACTTAGAGGCTCTTAAAATGATGTCATATAATATTGATAGTTGGGATTTTATAATTACGAATATGCTGCTGGATCGTTTAGATTCGAGTTCAAGAAGGGCTTTTGAACAACAGCATGCTTCTAATAGATGCCTACTTATAAAAATGTAAAAGAATTTTTAATGAAACAATGCAATGCATTGGAAACAATGCTTCTTGTTCAAGACCCAAAGATATGTCCCCTAAAGGTAATCAGGGACTCAACTGAATAAAATAAATACTTAATCGGAATTGACAGAAACAGAACTAGATGAATCTATGTCTACCCCTGTATAAACTTTAAGATCCTTAATGTGCCATTTTCCGGCTTTTGAACCATCTATATTTTTAATTCATAAACTAACTTTGAAATCTTTTTATGTACTACACAAAGAATATATTTTGGAGCTAACTTTGCACTAAACTGATCAGCTGCACTTGACAATATTTTGTTTCTATGCCATACATAATCTCCAACATTAAAAGAAAAATCCCTCTTTCTAAGATTGTATGCTTTAGAGTTATGCTCATGAGCTAAATGAACATCAATAAAAATATCTCTGAAATTCTGAAGGTTTGAAGCATCAGTCCTGTCACCAGGAGTTATTTCAAAATCTTTATGTTGTTCGTGATGATCTGAATAAAATTTGCCTGATAATGGTGGGTGTCTACCAGAAACAAGAAAAGCTGGTGTAAACTGAGTAACTTCATGCTTAGAAGTGTTAATAGCTTGTTGAATCTTTGGTAACTCTATGTCCCACTGATTATGTTCAGTAACATAACTCCTAATGGCAGTACCTACTGTTCTATTATTCCTTTCAACAAAATTACACTGAGCTGAGTAAAGAGCATTATACCAAATTTTAATTTCATACTTCTTTACAGAGACTTTTAAAACTTTTTGAAATAAACTGAGAAACCATTGTCACATATAATAATTTGTGGACATCCAAAAACTAATAAAATTTGATTTTCTAAAATGTTTTCTATTCGATGAGATTTAGAGGTTCGCAATGGATATGAAGGATCTATTCGGAAAAACCAATCTCCTACTTACTAGTAGCCACTTATGTCCTTTCTTTGATCCAGGAAAGGGACCCATAAGATCAATAGCTATGCATTCGAAAGGAAGATTAACGTGTTTCTCTCTACCCATTAGACCCATGCGAGCAGTATTTGGAGCCTTTTGTGATCCACAAACTAAACAGGATTTTACAAATTGTGTTTTGTCTTGTTTTGTTTGCTAATTTTGATGTTTGTGAACTATTTTTTTACAACAGCTTTGTCCACAAAATAGTAAAATTTTTTTTGACAATAAAGCATTTATTTATTTAAATTTTAAAACATGACGCCGCATTTGAGGCCAAAAATAAAATTCCTGAATCCGATTTAGGGTTTTGTAAAAGCCAAAATGTCCTGAAGTTGGTGGAGAGTGACAATGCTCAATGACTTCATTCACTTGAGGTGATGGAACTACCAGTTTCCATTCTGGAAGATTAGAATTCATTGGCATAGTATCTGGTACAAATTTAAAGATAAAATCATCTTCAACCTTCCACTGTGGATAGTTTTCAGGTGTCTGAAGTATTTTTCTCTCGAAGGTTATTATACCAGGGATCAATACTATGTAGTATCAACACTAAAAGGGTTCAAAACAGAAATACATGGCAAACTATTAACTTCATTATCTTCCATATTAGAATGGATAAGGGCATCTGGTATAACATTATCCACACCTTTCCTATGGACAAGATCAAAATTATGTTGTCTGAGTCTAACTGACCAACGAGCTAACTTTCCTGTGGGATTCTTGAGGTTGTTAAGCCAAAGTAGAGAATAACAGTCAGTAATGACTTTAAATTTAGGTGCTCCCTCAATCCACATTCTAAATTTATCTATACAAAATATTACAGCAAGACATTCCCTTTCTACAACTGAATAATTTCTTTCTGCCCTGGAAAGTGATCTACTAGCATAAGCTATGACATGTTCTTCGCCATCAATTTCTTGAGTATTGAAATCCTCCTAAACCAGTATTACTAGCATCAGACTGAATAACAAAAGGGTGTGAAAAATCTGTTTGGGTCAAGATTGAAGCTGAAATCAATAACTTTTTGATCTTTATAAAAGAAGTTTCGGCAGCATCTGTCCAGTAATAGGATGGATTTCCTACGTCCCTTTAACAAATCATTAATTGGGGATACTAAATAAATCTCTTGACCTCTGTGGCAGTCTTTGCACGAGGATAATTTACCATTGCTGACACCTTCTCGGGATCAGTACGCAAGCTGTTAGATCCTACTATATAACCCAAAAACTTAAGAGAAGTTTTGAAGAACTCACACTTTTCCAAATTAACAGTAAGTTTTGCTTCTTTTAATTTATCCCTAATCTCTGCTAAAAGCTTTGTATGATGTTCAAAATCAGGACTACAAACCAAAATATCATCCAAATAGGTAAAGAAAAAAGGTTCATATTGAGGCCCAAATATTTCATCAACTAAGCGTTGTTGCATCTGTGCAGCATCACAGTCCGAAGGGCACAACACAAAATCTAAAAGAACCACGTCCTACGACATTGAATGAAGTTTTGTCCTTTGACTCATCATCTAAAGGTATTTGCCAAAAAGCTTTGCGAAGATATGAAGAAATGTACTTGGCATTAGGAAATTAAAACTCTATCTATACTACGAAGACAATAACTATCAAAACGAGTTAGTTCATTGACGCCACGTAGGTCTACACAAAAGCTATATTCACCATTAGATTTCTTAACTAGAAGAACTGGAGATGACCAAGAACTGTGTGAAGGTTCTATCACACCTAACTTTAACATCTCATCTATTTCTTTATTTAAAATTTGCTACATATATGGTGCATAGGATAAGGTTTTTTATGAAATGGTTTAGCATCACCTGTATCAATAGTTAAAGTTAGTTTATTTGTTGACCAAGACGTTCTTCGCTATTAATTTCACCAAAAGAAGAAATCACTTTTTCGGCTTGAGACTTTTCTAAACTAGTGAGACTATCTAAAGTGCATAATGGGTTAAATTTACTACTTGAAAAATGATCAATAGTTTTAATCTCAGAAATATATTACTTTCAATTTGCCATGAATCATTTCTGGGGTAGTGAAGGAACTACAAGAGCTGTAATGGTCTCACAAATGTTACCAACTACAATTGGTAGATCAACTAAGCCCTTAACAACTTGTTGTGTTCCATCAGCAGTACTAATATTTTTTACATTTGTATGCCTTTAAATTAAAATTTTCCAACATGTCTAAGCCTTTTAGACCTACAACTGAGGCTGTGGCACCTGAATCAAGTAAAACGGTAATATCTTGATCAAATAACTTAACAGAAATGTAAGGGCGGTTATAGGATAAGTTTTATAAAAATCCGAAACAAATTTGAGCCACTTCTTCCACTGAGTACTATTACGAGAAAATGTTATACAAAGTGAGGACTTTTTATCTGACATGGTGCAACTGCCTCTCTGTTGCACTTGATTTAGTTTTTTGAACACTTTGGGCAAGTATTAGTTTTAACATTTTTCAAACCACACTTAAAACAAAATATTTTACGTTTTAAAGTACAACTATCATAAAAATGATTCGGTATGTCACAATTCCAGCAAGTAATTTTATTTTGATTTTTGGAAATATTTGTATCGCTAGACTTACTAGGGCCACAATTACTACTGACTGAGGCATTACTACTACTATCTGCCGGTTTATTGAAATTAGAACTATTCCCATATTTTTTACCTTTAAAATTTTTATTTGAAAACTTAGTAAAATGATTATTTTTATTGTCCGAAACATTGCTTCCCTTGTGGTTATTAAAATGTTTATTAAATCTATTAGGATTATAACTTGAATTTTTATTATGGTAATTAGAATGGGGTATATATGTACTACTGTTACATGATTCTCCAATCTCAAAATTATTTATTTGATTTACTGAATGATTTTTATTTTTTAAATAATTAGCCTCTTCTAATTTCCGACAAAGTGTCAACAAATCATTCACACTATTAATTTCAGCCAAAGCTAAAGGAGTTATGTAATCAGATAAAAGATTTTTTCTAATATGCTTAATTCGAGTTACTTCTGCTGGAGGGTGTGACAAGCGAGAAAATAAAATTTGCATGTGTGCAACATATAAACGCTTCTGAACTCACATAGGTTTTCTGTTTCCTATGTTTAATTTGCTCCAAGGTCATCCTCAACATCTGAATGAAGAAAATTCTTTCTTTAGAAACTAACGACTACCAATATCAACAGAACATTTAATACTTTTATACCAAATGAAGGCATCCCCTAAAAGTTCAGCGGCAGCATTAGAGAGATATGTACGACCAAAAATACTGAATCTTGAGCACTATTCTGAAATCACAAATAATGTAAATTCACTTGGTAAGATTTTATCTGTTTTGCTTTTTCTAACTCAAAATCTAAGGTTTCAGCTATAAGTTTGATATTTGACTTCACCTAACTGATTCTTTTTCTTTATGAAGTAAGTAGTTAACATTTTCTTTTATCAGCTACATTCATTGATGACAACTAATCTAATTTTAAGTTCATAATCTAATTCAAAATCTAAGATGATTAGGTTTATATGATTCTTCCATGGCTAAATAGGTTATAAGAAACTTAAATGGAACTTAAAAAAGATATTTGAAAGGTTTGACTGATAATACAAGAAAGTTTATGTTATTAAACAAATCCAAAAGTGTGCTCAAAATTCACTAAAATTATTCAAAATATAAGACCTCTTCACTATCCAGTATGCGTTAACTGATACTTAAATTATTTTAACCTGATAAATATTAAAAAAAGAAACCAGTAGTTTATTGTCTTCAGAGATAATTTAAATGTTGTCAACAATAAGATATCCAAAGTATATCCAACCAATATAAGAATCTCATTGACAATATAATAAAAATTTTCGCCCTTACACTTTAATAAAAATAGTTTTCTAAATATAATCAGATATCAAAAATAAGTGCCAAATTTTGCAATAAGACCAAAAGCTATACTGTATTAACCCTAATCTGAATCTGTCCCTTTAAAAATTCAAGATAATTTAGATCAAAACCACACTTAAATATAGTTCGGGTAATATTTTTAGAGTCAAAAACCAGTTTAAATGAACACGAAATAATAAACAAAATATCTGTAAGTAATTCAGAAGGTTGATATGGTAATAACAAAAATTTATTGAGCCACCACTCCAATTTTCATGAAAAGAAATATGTGTACCGAGCATGACACGTTGGGCGCAACTTTTGTATGGCGTAAAATCCCTATGAACTTACCAATACATGCGAACGGCAGCCAGTCATCTTTTCAGGTTGCAGGTTCTCGGGTAACATTTCTATAGTCGCCACCTAATTGACTGTGATCAATTAGGAAGAAATCTATAGATATTTAAATGCAGACAAAATAAAGATTTGGAGGGCTTTTCAATAAAACACTATACAGTGTGTATCAGCCAAATGGAATAAATTCGATAATAAATAAATGGGGGCATTATCTTGACCAAATAAAAACTTCTTATACAGGGTGTGTCCTGTATACTGTATTAACCCTAATCTGAATCTGTCCAAAAATTAAGATTAAAAAAATAAAATTATTTATTTCTTTAAAAATTCTGTTGAAGATAATTTAGATCAAATTTAACCACACTTAAATATAGTCAGCTAAGTCGAGGGGTAGTTTTGTATTTTTATTTTTAAGAGTCAAAAACCGCGCTGGCCAGTTTAAATGAACACGAAATAATAAACAAAATATCTGTAAGTAATTCAGAAGGTTGATATGGTAATAAAAAGGGGCAAAAAACAATTTATTAACCTTTTCAGGATATTGAGTATGTTCTTCACCAGGATTTTCCAATTTTCATGAAAAAAGAAAAAACAAAACATATGTGTACTCGAGCATGACACGTTGGGCGCATTTTACTTTTGTATGGCGTAAAGTGTGGGTTTTCCTCAAACTCAAGCATAATATCCAATTTCTTAGAACTTACCAATACATGCGGGATATATGCGGCAAATTTGGAAATTTTTCATGAAATAAGCGAGCAACTTCCACTTGTGTTCGTGTGTTATCTTTTCGGAGAGCTGTAGGTTGCAGGTTCTCCGGGTACACATTTCGACATTAAAATGGGCGCCACCTAATTGACTGTGACTCAATTACGGAAAATCTATATTGATATTTAAATGCAGACAAAATAAAGATTTGGAGGGCTTTTCAATAAAACACTATATAAAGTGCAGACTGTAAATTTTAATGATCACCTTGATCTTTTGTTTTTTTTTTAAAGTTGTTTTATAAAATAATTTTTGACATGTAAACACATTCAAAAATTCCAATTAACATGAAGATATAAAAAAATAAATCAAGAAAATGTAAAATATATAAAATATATCAAATATATGAAATGTGATAGAACGTTATTACCATTATATCATCAACCTATGAACATCTGGCGAAATGTCATGTCGCAAATATGTAAATATGAAAATTAAATTAAATAGCGCACGGGGAATCAAAAAATTCATGAATTTTCTCTTACACTGCCGCAAGGGAAAAAAAGTTATAAAAATTATAAAAGTGTTTCGCCAAGGCTGTTTTACAAAAAAATAGGTTACTTACTTCCTTTCTGCTACTGTATATAAAATTTATAAATATTAAAATTAAGAATTAATTCCTTGTACTCTTACAGGAAGAACTCAAAACCATTGTAGAACTTTTGGTTTATGTACCCCAAAAATTACACCATAATCTTGAATTCTTAACCTGAAACCCTACAAATAATTGTTTGTCTTAAATAAAATCGACATGGAATGTGCAAAAACAAGTTATTTACAACACAACTGCTCAAAGACATTGCCTTACCTCTAGTCATCTAGAGGGCTCCTTCGACGTCAACGGTCACCAATAAAGGGAATTTCCAGACATCTAGAAAGGCTTCTCGAGGACCGACAGCCAAAAACAAAATTCAGGACGCCATTCTGTTTATAAAAGATAATTGCGAATTAGCTCACAGTAGGAAACTAATTTGAAAATCGACTTACCACGTGGTTGATCAAATGTGGAACCAAACAAAATGGGACCAAAATTTATGGCCAGATGATGTCCATAAATAGGTCTTAGACTTTCAACAGCACTGCACTTTAAAATAATTATTTATGGCATACTCTCAGTACTTTAAAAAATTGGTCCATTAAGGCACTTTTATAAAGCCGGACACATGTTGCACCTCTAAAGAGAGCCAATAGAAAGGGACGAGAAAATCAGTTCCAGAAAATTCAAAGAAGTTTGACATTCCCCTCCATCATTCTTCCTCACTTCAGACCTATGCCAATCTAATGCCATAAAATAAAATAATAATTACAGTGGAGTTCACTGCTGGCGCCACTAGTAGAAGGGAGTAAGAACCCGATAACATTCGGTGACCCCGAATACAGCTGGCGAATTGCTCCTGAGCAGAACCAAAATTATGACTTAAATGAAAAATCAGTCACTGTCAAAGCTGGCTGGATGCCGATTTTCATTAATAAAGAAGGCCAGTATCTTATGAACTAAAACTGATTATATATTCAAAATATGTCACTTTCAATAGTAACACCCTATTAATAAAGATTTTATTAAGTTTCTTTTATAAAGTGTATGTTATGTAAATTTGGAAAAATCCAACTCGTAGAGTTATTCGACAGGATGGTGTTAGAACACTGTGTAAAAATCAGTAACTATATAACTAGCCAAATTTAGTAATTGCCTCACTGTTACTATAAACTAAATAATTATACATAAATTTGAAAATGTTATAGTTGATACCATTTAGTATAAGACAATAAAACTGCTGGTAGTGCAACCACTACATCAAAAGATCTTGACAGCAATCTCATTTACAAAATTCCTTGCTTGGAATGTAATGGTGTATACATAGGTCACACGTAAATACCCAAAAACTCGAGTGGCTGAAAATAAGAGAAGCGTGCTACCTGTGAATCTAGTAAATGATATGAAAAAGACTGCCTTGAACACTATGAGAATTTACAACATTCCTTCAATTTTGATGAAACTCTTATTTTAACTATAGAAATCAACTTTAAAAAACGTCTGCTACATGAAATAATTAAAATAAAGAAACCCAAAACCAGTACTAATAATAAACAAGATATAAAAGGTTTAAGTGAAAACTACCATATTATTTTAAAGATTGTAGAACATCCTGTATAGTAGATTAAGTTGATATATTAATTTCCATTTTATTTTTATTATTAACTGCAAATAATCTTGTCAAAAAATATTAAAAAAATGTTTACTTATTTCAAACATTGATAATATTCAAACCCTACCTATCGACAAAACTCTTTCAAGAACAGCAGTTTTATTGTCTTATACTAAATGGTATCAACAACATACAAACTACCCACCATCTAAATAATGTTTTTATATATTCTGTTTTTACTGCTATTAATCTATTTTTAGTTGTTTTGATAGTTTCTCTGAGAGATTTTCAATATACGGTATTTTTAAATATATATTTTCTTCTTCTGATTTTTTTGTGTGACAGTTTTATAGATATAGTTTTATAGATTTTGTTTAAAAGCTTATTAAGGTAGTTGTTGTTTAAGAGCAATGCAAATCTAAATGTGAAAGTTTAAGCGCACTGCTACATGAAATGATCCAATTTAAGAGAAACCCGTATTAATGAAAAACAAGTTATAGAAGGCTTAAGGGGAATCTTTTATAATATTATAAAATTTGATCCCGTATAGTAAATTCAGTTATTATACTAATTTCCATTTTATTTTTATTATTGGCCGCAAATAATCTTATCAAAAAGTATAAAAAAATGTTTATTTATTTCAAACACTGATAGTTTTTAAAGCCTACCTATCGAACAAACTCCTATAAGCACAGCAGTTTTATTGTCCTATACTAAATGGTATCAATAATTTATTTTTTTGCACTTTATAATTGAAAAGCTAAATACGAATGAAATCATTTCGCATGGTATGCGAAATTAGTTAGTTTCAGGTCTCGCTGGGTATGTGGTTTTTATAGCAGTCAAAGAAAAAAAATTAAAGAAGTAATTTTAAATCAATATTTTGTCTATATTCACAAATTCTTGGTTGCATCTTATATGTACTTTAGTTTGCTTTAAACGTAAAATACAGAAAGGTCATTAAAACTTATAATTTGGGTTAAAAATTAGACGTTGGCCTGTATTTTTCTTTAAACAGTTAGAATTAGTATACATTTTTATATCGAGAATCAATTAAAATATGGAAACAGGAGTTTTATATTAAAAAGAACTTATCGCTGATTAGAATTTAAAATTAATAACTCAATTTAAAGTTTGATTATATTAGGTAAGTAAGTGCTGTTATATTACATAACAAAAAACTCAAGGTAAAATTTAGTAACTAACCTTGTTTGGAATAATATGTAATAATACATATACCTAACACAACATTATATCCATCACTTTTATATATTCGGCTTTAAATAAATAAATAAAGCCTTTAATAAACATATGAAAACAAAGAACAACATTACACTAAAATTGCCAGGAATCATCCCTGCGTTGGCGAAGTCTAGCAAATAAATGCTACTCTACTTAACCAGCAGAGGGACTATCCTGTGCTAGGTGGAATGCATAGGAAAATAAATAATTAAAGTCTATAACAACCACTAATAAGTCTCTGATTAGTATTTATAAAAATGTTATTGGTAATAGTTGCATAAGCAGTAGAAGTACTAAAGCCCTGTCTAAAGCTATACTGCACTTCAGGCACTATGTTATTAAAAATGGCAAAATCAAAAATTTGTTTATATAATATTTTTTCTAAGATTTCAGAAGTCGCAGCAATATGCTTATGATTCTTAAATCAGAAAAGGTTTGAACGTCCTTATTTTTGGGAATGGATACCTATTGTACTTTTCCATTTATCCGGAAAATATGAGTTTTCCATGCAACAGTTACTAATATGAAGCAATAATATAACATCAATATGTGGACTACGATATCTCAACATTCTAAGTGAAATGTTATCAGAACCAAAGCTATCTAGGATATAGAGAATGTAGGATTTTATTAACGTCTTCAACATTACTTAATTTAAATGAAAACTGAGAATTTCTTAAGGAGTAACTATTACTATAAAAATTTATTTTATTATCACAATTATCGGATACATATTGAAAAAATTTTGAAAAATAAGAATTAATAGAACTGGGATCTGAAAGTTTAGCAACTCTGCCCGATCTTGTTAATTACACTGTATATTGAGATTACGAAAAGCAGACCTAGTTCTACGATGCTCACGCCTAGCAGTAACTGAATTAAGATAGTTTTGCCTTATATTTTATATTTCTTAGTTGTTTATAATTATTCCAATCGACTTCAAAATGAGATGTTTTATATTTTTGGAAAGCTTTATTTTTATCATTAATTTACATTTTTAAATTAGGGTTTAACCACTCTGCCTTTGTAATTTTGCGTCTTACTATCGGAGCGTGTTTATCAAATAAAAATATAATAAAATTATTAGTAATTTTTTCATTTATGTTATTACTATTAAAAATAGAATACCAGTAAAGAGCTGCAAGAATGGAAATAAAACCATCATAATTAAAACGATCAAAATTACTATAAGCAATAACTTATGGAATTACTTTATTCTTAACCACAGAAAGATTACAGTACGTCAGTCTGTGATCGGAGTTCAATGTACCACATGCGTTGATTGCAAGAGACGCGGAAATAAAAGTTGGCTCAGAGTGCTCGTGCTAGCTGAAATTCTAATTGGTTCACTGATAATTTGAGACAGATCATAAGTTTCAAGGCATGATAAGATAGGGTGGGCAGGTTTAAAAAATTAATGTTGAACTCTCCTACACATATGACGTTATTGTGAATATTACAAACAAAAGCAAAAATATTATCTTTATCATTAATAAATGTCTCAAGAGAGAAACTTTTTTATTATTATTATTATTTTTGTTACGAAGGTTTATTTTTAAAAATAAAAATTAAAGGGATTAATTGATGTCAAAATTGAACGAAATTTCATTACATGTGAATGTTCCTCTTATATAAGCCATCACACCACCACCCCTACCTAAGGGTTTACAAGAACATTGAGTTTCCTGAATTTAAAAATTTAGTGGAATTTCTGACGCCTAATTATTGCAAAATGATTCTAATGAATCCTGGAAATCAAATACTTGCGATACTATAATTATTAATGTAAATAACTATTAATACGTAGATTTTTGTTTAATTTTATTATGTTTTATTTTGTTTGTTATTGTTATTTGATAGATTGTTCGTAGTTCGCAAGTAAATATTCTTATGGTTATCATATACTAGTGAATTATGACTTAAATTCACTAATTACTTTGTTCTTTTAAGATCGAGCATTTTTATAATATCATTCTTTGTAAATATAAGTGTTTGTTTACTTTACATGATACTGTCAATTAAAATTCTCATAGTAGAAATTCGGATCATGTTAAACTTTTTTCTTCAAAATACACAAAATATATTTTGTTACTGCATATTTCTTATGCATTTTTAATCTTACTCTAAGTTTTATACTTTTAATACAAATTGTTTAAACTGTGTACTTTAATGTGGAAAAGTAGATTCAATACCATGAGACGCCTGTTTATAACACGCATCTTTGAAGGCACCGATAAGTGCATATTCAGGTAGTATTTTGTACCGTTTATCTATTATTTTAGGATAAAAAGGTAACATTTATTTCGTAAATATTTATATAAATACTCCAGGTAATATAACGTTAAATTTTTAAATAGCTTTTGTTAAGTCTAGTTGTGCGATTGCTATGTTAATATGTTTATCACAAAAAAAAATCTTCTTTGAAGAATTTAGTTTATTGCAATAAATATTCTTTTAAGTATATATAAAAAAATAAACTTATAAATAAAATACAAGGAATACAAGGTCATTATAGAGCTCGATCAGAGTATACATATAAAATATTATATTGATATTAGTAAGAATAAAAATAGAATGACGATGGCAATGATCAAGAAATTAAGTATATATATTAAGTATGATCTAAAAAATCCAAAAACTTCAGATTGAATACTAATGTTTCTTATTTCAGTACGGTTTGATATATTGAAAGTAAGTTTTGATTAAGAAAAGATTTACCTAAAAAAATATTTTATGATATCTTTAGATTGTCATCTTAACCGGGGACAATACGGGAAGTATTTATTAACAAACTTAATAAAGCGTTATAATGCCAGGCATATGTACTATTTAAGCACTACCATCAAAGATTATATAGGACTTTTTATGTTTTAAGACGTGTTAGTCAAATTTGTTTTTAAGTCAGAGATCGTCTAAATAATCTGCGCGGTAGACTTGATTAAAAACATTTTAATCAAAAGCAAATCAGTTATATTTCCTAAGGCAACTGGACCAACAGAACAATAATATAGCAGTATATTAAATGGTTTAAGTAATTCTGTTAAAGGAATGAATAAGTCGTTAAAATTAGTAATGTGGTTGGAGGCATACAACAAGTTATACACCTGGTTTATTATCGATTTCTTAAAAAAAAATTCGCACAGTGTAATGTTTCAAGGTGTAAGTAGAATATTAAATAAAAATGAAATAAAATACCTGTTTAGTGGATTGTGGATTTAATTACAAAAATATTTAGAAAATTGTGCTAATTGGGCTCACATTAAATATTTGTTGCTATATTTTGGAGAAAAACTCCTAAGTGAATCGGATAAAGATATTAATTAACGAAATATTTAGGAATTACAACGGATGAGTATTACTCTAATAAGAAAAATGAGCGACGTATACCGAAAAACGCATATCTCAAAACAAGTAAGAAATTTTCAATTTACGTCGTACAATTTACAAGTTCAAGAACATACATACAAAGCGCAACTTCTTGTTTTAGAATAACAAAAGGATTTATACTAACAATATTTTGGCCTATTTGTGTTGGCAAAGTTTCCATGTAAAGTTTGTATTTTATATCGTTAACATGTTAAGGGGTTCATGATGATATCCGGTATCTAGAATAATGCCAAGAAGTTATCTTATAAAATAACGTAGGTTATATTATATATTTAATATACTTCAGAAAAGAGAGGTCCTTAATATAATCCTACGTATTTTCTTATGTTAATACATGGTATATTGTTCAAAAAATATGCAGAATTAAATATAAAAAATTCAAAAGTATTAAAAAATGTGATAAATTATATTTGAAAAAAACACTTGCTTTTTTAAGACATCCTATGTACAGGGTGTCCGGATTTGGTTGCAAAAGCAGAGTATCTCGCTTATTTTTAAAGATAGAACCTTGCGGTTTTCACGAACCTGAGCTAATTTTTTGTGAAACTCATCAAGCCGTAAACAAAATTTTCATAGCCTTCTTCGTTTATGAGATACAGGGCGAAATAGAAAATTTTGCATTTTGGGACCCTCCTCGTATCTCGGTTATCCTTTAACTTAGCACAAAGGGAAAAATTGCTGCTTATGCAGTTTTTTACGCTGGATCCAGTGGCGTAGTCATATTTTTCATTTGAGTTGTTATTTTTTAGATATGACCCAAAGTTTTGTTTTTTTAATGAGACACCCTGTATATTTGTCCAGAAATTGATTTGTCCTTTTAAAAGCTTCTCAAAAATATATAATAGTATGGGTCTATTTTAATAAACAACAACAAAAATCTTAATTTTTATAATTATCATCCCAAATTTTGCAGTAGGCCATGCAAAACGATGCCGTTTTCTTTTGTTTTCTTGGAAACAAATGACATTTCCCAATTTTGTACGCGTATATAAAATATAGCGCTAGTTTTTTGTATTTATTTATTGTGTAAAAATATATTTGTATTATTATGGAAGAAAACCAAACTTTCGAACATTATGAAAAATACGATATGTTAGCTCGTTTTATATTAAGTATGAAAATGTTGAAGCGGCTTTTGAGATGTATTTTAACAGGTAAATAGTTAATTTTTAGGTATGTTGAAATACTATTGCTTAATTTTTATTTAGATATCCAGAAAAGAGGCAACCTAATATATCCACTTTTTATCGGATAAAAAAGAATTTACTTAATCACGGATCATTTATCAAACCTCGTACGAAAACATATAATAAAGAAAATCGGGAGGCTGAGGAAATTACGGTTTTGGCTAATGCAGAAGCTTACCCTACAAACTCTTGTAGGGCCAGTGGAAAGAGCATAGGGATTCCAAAAACTAGAGTTCAAGAAATTCTAAAAAAGCACAAATACCACCCATAAAAATTTAGGCTCGTGCAGCATTTATAGCCAGGGGATGCAGAGCGTCGGGTAGTCTTCTGCAATTGGTTTCGAGAAAGATGCGATATGGTTAGAGATTTTGAAAGGAAGGTTATATGGTCAGACGAAGCACATTTCAGTAATTCTGGTATACTCAATAGGCACAATAGTAGATTTTGGTCCCAGGAAAATCAACACCAAATATTTCCCAGAAGACAGCAGGGCAGGTTTGGTCTACATGTGTCCTGCTTCATATTAGGAACACATATAAAATTTTATATATTTGAGGGAAATCTAACAGCCAATCGCTATATAGAAATTTTAGAGGCAGCTATACCTGAATTACTTGACGATGTTCCTCTAGCGCAAATTAACGAAATTTATTTTCAACAGGACGGTGCTCCTGCACACAATTCTGGAATGACGAGATTATTTCTGGACAATAATTTTACCAATCAATGGATCGGAACAAATGGACCTATAAGATGGCCCTCTAGATTTGTCGATTTTAGATTTCTTTCTATAGGGATATCTGAAAAATAGAATTTACAAAGACCACTATGATAATGTCCAAGATTTAGGAAATGCAATAAGAGAAAATTTTCGCTATTTACAAAATCATCCCGTTATTTTGCTTAATTCCCTGAAACGAATACGAAAATTGTGCGAAGCATGCATAGAACAAAATGGAAATCAGTTTGAACAGTTCTTTTGATTTCCTTGGTTACTGTAGTTCTTATACGACAGTTGATTTTTGCTGAAAGGCTTGTTACATAATAATTTATTACTGTTTTGTTCTTGTGTTACATAAATCTAGGTAGGTGGTACTTTTTTGGTGCGAAATTATCAATACATATTTTGATAAATAGATTTAATTACATATTTATTTTGATTTATTGTTAGGATGTAGATATTGTTAACGACTTTAAATAAAAGGCAGCATTGTTTTGCATGGCCTACTGCAAAATTTGCGATGATAATTATAAAAATTAGGATTTTTGTTGTTGTTTATTAAAATAGACCCATACTATTATATATTTTTGAGAAGCTTTTAAAAGGACAAATCAATTTCTGGACAAATATACAGAGGGTCCCATTTAAAAAACACAACTTTGGATCATATCTAAAAAATAACAACTCAAATGAAAAATATGACTACGCCACTGGATCCAGCGCAAAAAACTGCATAAGCAGCAATTTTTCCCTTTGCGTTAAGTTAAAGAATAACCGAGATACGAGGGGGGTCGCAAAATGCAAAATTTTTTATTTCGCCCTGTATCTCATAAACGAAGAAGGCTATGAAAATTTTGTTTATGGCTTCATGAGTTTCACAAAAAATTAGCACAGGTTCGTGAAAACCGCAAGGTTCTATCTTTAAAAATAAGCGAGATGCTCCGCTTTTGCAACCAAATCCGGACTCCCTGTAGGTATATTAAGCATATGTAAATGCGCGGTCGAATCAAATAACTTTGGTTTGGAACATATTTTTCTAATTTCAAAAATAACCGAGATTTTTTAGGTATAATTACTTACTTATTTAGATAGCTGCTGATGGAGATAATGGTTTAATTTTCAAATATCATGGAGATAATGGTTTATTTTTCGAATGTCATGACATTGATGTTTGAAGTCTGATTTACTTGACTAATTTTTATTTTGTGTTAATACTTAAAAAATGATTGCAAGGTTCATAATTGTCGAGCTTTATTTGAAGAATAATAATAACGACACAAAACACGAGAACAGTACAGGAAAAATGTTCAAAATGGTCAGAAAATACCAACTGTACCAACGATAATTGATACGAAGAAGTTATTGCAAGGAACAGCGTCTCTAAGAAATAAGAAAAGGACGAAACAAATGAATCTTAATATATTACTTTAGTTTCAAAAAAATCTATCAGAGACTGAGTCAGAGATATAAGATATGGGCCACAAAACAAGAGAGTTATAGAGCAATACAGAGAAGTTTAAGGTAAGACGGATAGCACAATTTTAAAATTAGCTAAGTTCAACAATTAAATGACGAATAAAAAAGAAGACATGAATTTGTTCAAATTATAAGAAGTTTTTATAAAAATTCATGCAAGATATTTCAATAAAATTTTATGGACCGATGAGGTGATATTTAACACTGCCGGTATTTTTAATCAGAAAAACTGCCATATTTGGTCCGATGAAAATCCACATGCTGTTGAGCCAATTGCTTTTCAAGAACGATCCTTATTACAAGTAAGATGTGGTATTTTGAGGCATAAGGTTTTTATGCCTGTGGCAACTTAAATGGGTTTATATATCTAGAACTCTTGGAAAATATATCTAGAACTCTTGGAAAATCAAGTTGAGCACTTCAAAGTCAGTAAAATAAAATTTGGCAACAAGACGGGGTACCAGGCGATAATATTGTGGCACTAAGAGACTTTCTTTAAAATAATTATCAAGTGCGGATGGGGAGATATGAAATATCAGCTGGCCCGCGAACAGCCCATATGTAATGCCCATGGATACCTTCCTTTGGAGCTCTTTGGAAGATTCAATTTATATAGAAAGAAATAACAATATTGAAGACATGCAGAGAAAAATTGTTGAAATAATAAATTTAAACAAAAATGAGTATGAAGCAATTATAAATGCCCTGGAACGCCAAAAAGAATTTACGATAGATGTGACAAGGTTAATGGAGAATATGCAGAGTATTTCATTTAGGCTAGAAATTATAGGTTCTATTTATTTTCTTTAATTTAGTAAACAAGACTTAAAAACTATGTAAAATGTTTTATCTCATTTGCTAATATTTTATAGAATATTAACCCAAAATAAAAATGAGTCAAGCAGTAATTCAAACTTCAAACATTAATGTTATGATATTCGAAAAATAAACCTATATCTCCAGGAAGCAGCAGATATTTAAATAGGTTATCACAGCTAAGCTGTTTGAGTAGTTAATTATAAGCCTTAAGTAATGAATTCTATACACAGAACATTTCTTGTGTCAGTAACTGAGGGGTATAGTGGAGGGAGGGGCAAAATTAAAAGGAGAAGATAATTCTCTTTAGAAATAGAAAAGTTGAATTCTTACTATAATCTTTTTAGCATATACTTTTTCAGGAAACCTTTGTTCTCTTTTTTGTTAAATTTAACGAAAGGAATTGCAAAAATGGTGAAAACATTAAATTAATTAAAATATGTTGGTTTTGTTAACTACTTAGATATCCATGCTATCAGATGATTAGATTTGGATTCTCAGAAAACTATAACTACAGAACAAATATATTTCTTGACTACATAACTGGAAGGTACATTCTAAATAAGTAAAAGAGTAAGAAGACAAAGGAATATTATGTTGTTATCAGATATTGTGTTTGTAGTGAATGTTAAAAAACAATCGGGTGAGTACCCTGAGCTTGATTTTAATTGTGAAATATATAATTGCACCAAATATTCATTCTGCATTGACTAAATTAAGGAAAAAGAAGGAATTGGTGTATTTGTTTAATTCTTATTTTTAACTATCTACTTATTATGCAATAATACATGCATAACAATAACAGAATAGGTTTTTGTATATAATCCTAATTAATGAAACGATGAAGCGTAGGTCCAAATAACAGGACAAAAAGTCCAAATAAAGGGACGTAGGTCCAACCTAAAAGGACGTAAATCCAAGTTAAAGTGCCGTAGGTCCAAACTAAGGGTTCAAAATAAAAGAACGAAGAAACTAGAGTTTATCGATGTAGGTAGAATTTAAAGGACAAATGGTCCAAATGAATCGAATAAGGTTCCCGCTAATAAAAAACTAATAGCAATTTTACATTAAAACATAATAAATCTTTAATTTGGAACATTTTAAATTAACAAAACATGTTATTATTTAGTATACACACAAAGTAGAAATTCATATCAATTGGTGAATGAACAGTGAATATTTGGTGTTTAAATGAAAAAATAAATAAATAAAATATGTTATATAACGCAAGGTCTACAGATATCCAAATATTAGTTTGGATATTGAAAATGAATTGAAATAAATTCCATTTTCATTATTTAAATTAAAATCGCACATAAAATAAAATGACGGTTACCGAAAAAATAAAAAAATGAATAAATAATAAAAAAATATTAAAATATTTAAAAAAAAATAATAATAAATAAATAAATAAAAAAATGAATATATTACATATATGTAACAAACAAATAGGTAAATTTTATGACAGAAAACAAAAGAGCAACAATGAATTTGTCAAGTATTTTAACCGGCTTTTAACATAATTTTCATTGTGATGGAGACGTTTCTTCAGTTGCCTTACGATAGAGAAAGTGACAAAAAGCTTTAAATAAATACCTAGAGATAGCAAGTATTGACAGCACTACAAAAAAAGAGCTATTCTATTACACATGGGTGGAATCGGAATCCAAGAGATATATTACAATGTTCCTGCCGTCGAGGTAGATGTCTATCAAATCGCTATTCAAAAACTAGACTAATATTTTGCCCCCAACAAAGCAAAGCATTTGAAAGACATATCTTTAGACTCCTAAAGCAAGAACAAGGAAAGAAATTCGAGAAATTGCTCATACGGTTAAAACACCAAGCAGAGAAATGTCAATTTCAAAATTTGTCCTGCTTCATATTAGGAACACATATAAAATTTTATATATTTGAGGGAAATCTAACAGCCAATCGCTATATAGAAATTTTAGAGGCAGCTATACCTGAATTACTTGACGATGTTCCTCTAGCGCAAATTAACGAAATTTATTTTCAACAGGACGGTGCTCCTGCACACAATTCTGGAATGACGAGATTATTTCTGGACAATAATTTTACCAATCAATGGATCGGAACAAATGGACCTATAAGATGGCCCTCTAGATTTGTCGATTTTAGATTTCTTTCTATAGGGATATCTGAAAAATAGAATTTACAAAGACCACTATGATAATGTCCAAGATTTAGGAAATGCAATAAGAGAAAATTTTCGCTATTTACAAAATCATCCCGTTATTTTGCTTAATTCCCTGAAACGAATACGAAAATTGTGCGAAGCATGCATAGAACAAAATGGAAATCAGTTTGAACAGTTCTTTTGATTTCCTTGGTTACTGTAGTTCTTATACGACAGTTGATTTTTGCTGAAAGGCTTGTTACATAATAATTTATTACTGTTTTGTTCTTGTGTTACATAAATCTAGGTAGGTGGTACTTTTTTGGTGCGAAATTATCAATACATATTTTGATAAATAGATTTAATTACATATTTATTTTGATTTATTGTTAGGATGTAGATATTGTTAACGACTTTAAATAAAAGGCAGCATTGTTTTGCATGGCCTACTGCAAAATTTGGGATGATAATTATAAAAATTAGGATTTTTGTTGTTGTTTATTAAAATAGACCCATACTATTATATATTTTTGAGAAGCTTTTAAAAGGACAAATCAATTTCTGGACAAATATACAGAGGGTCCCATTTAAAAAACACAACTTTGGATCATATCTAAAAAATAACAACTCAAATGAAAAATATGACTACGCCACTGGATCCAGCGCAAAAAACTGCATAAGCAGCAATTTTTCCCTTTGCGTTAAGTTAAAGAATAACCGAGATACGAGGGGGGTCGCAAAATGCAAAATTTTTTATTTCGCCCTGTATCTCATAAACGAAGAAGGCTATGAAAATTTTGTTTACGGCTTGATGAGTTTCACAAAAAATTAGCTCAGGTTCGTGAAAACCTCAAGGTCCTATCTTTAAAAATAATCGAGATACCCTGCTTTTGCAACCAAATCCGGACTCCCTGTAGGTATATTAAGCATATGTAAATGCGCGGTCGAATCAAATAACTTTGGTTTGGAACATATTTTTCTAATTTCAAAAATAACCGAGATTTTTTAGGTATAATTACTTACTTATTTAGATAGCTGCTGATGGAGATAATGGTTTAATTTTCAAATATCATGGAGATAATGGTTTATTTTTCGAATGTCATGACATTGATGTTTGAAGTCTGATTTACTTGACTAATTTTTATTTTGTGTTAATACTTAAAAAATGATTGCAAGGTTCATAATTGTCGAGCTTTATTTGAAGAATAATAATAACGACACAAAACACGAGAACAGTACAGGAAAAATGTTCAAAATGGTCAGAAAATACCAACTGTACCAACGATAATTGATACGAAGAAGTTATTGCAAGGAACAGCGTCTCTAAGAAATAAGAAAAGGACGAAACAAATGAATCTTAATATATTACTTTAGTTTCAAAAAAATCTATCAGAGACTGAGTCAGAGATATAAGATATGGGCCACAAAACAAGAGAGTTATAGAGCAATACAGAGAAGTTTAAGGTAAGACGGATAGCACAATTTTAAAATTAGCTAAGTTCAACAATTAAATGACGAATAAAAAAGAAGACATGAATTTGTTCAAATTATAAGAAGTTTTTATAAAAATTCATGCAAGATATTTCAATAAAATTTTATGGACCGATGAGGTGATATTTAACACTGCCGGTATTTTTAATCAGAAAAACTGCCATATTTGGTCCGATGAAAATCCACATGCTGTTGAGCCAATTGCTTTTCAAGAACGATCCTTATTACAAGTAAGATGTGGTATTTTGAGGCATAAGGTTTTTATGCCTGTGGCAACTTAAATGGGTTTATATATCTAGAACTCTTGGAAAATATATCTAGAACTCTTGGAAAATCAAGTTGAGCACTTCAAAGTCAGTAAAATAAAATTTGGCAACAAGACGGGGTACCAGGCGATAATATTGTGGCACTAAGAGACTTTCTTTAAAATAATTATCAAGTGCGGATGGGGAGATATGAAATATCAGCTGGCCCGCGAACAGCCCATATGTAATGCCCATGGATACCTTCCTTTGGAGCTCTTTGGAAGATTCAATTTATATAGAAAGAAATAACAATATTGAAGACATGCAGAGAAAAATTGTTGAAATAATAAATTTAAACAAAAATGAGTATGAAGCAATTATAAATGCCCTGGAACGCCAAAAAGAATTTACGATAGATGTGACAAGGTTAATGGAGAATATGCAGAGTATTTCATTTAGGCTAGAAATTATAGGTTCTATTTATTTTCTTTAATTTAGTAAACAAAACTTAAAAACTATGTAAAATGTTTTATCTCATTTGCTAATATTTTATAGAATATTAACCCAAAATAAAAATGAGTCAAGCAGTAATTCAAACTTCAAACATTAATGTTATGATATTCGAAAAATAAACCCATATCTCCAGGAAGCAGCAGATATTTAAATAGGTTATCACAGCTAAGCTGTTTGAGTAGTTAATTATAAGCCTTAAGTAATGAATTCTATACACAGAACATTTCTTGTGTCAGTAACTGAGGGGTATAGTGGAGGGAGGGGCAAAATTAAAAGGAGAAGATAATTCTCTTTAGAAATAGAAAAGTTGAATTCTTACTATAATCTTTTTAGCATATACTTTTTCAGGAAACCTTTGTTCTCTTTTTTGTTAAATTTAACGAAAGGAATTGCAAAAATGGTGAAAACATTAAATTAATTAAAATATGTTGGTTTTGTTAACTACTTAGATATCCATGCTATCAGATGATTAGATTTGGATTCTCAGAAAACTATAACTACAGAACAAATATATTTCTTGACTACATAACTGGAAGGTACATTCTAAATAAGTAAAAGAGTAAGAAGACAAAGGAATATTATGTTGTGATCAGATATTGTGTTTGTAGTGAATGTTAAAAAACAATCGGGTGAGTACCCTGAGCTTGATTTTAATTGTGAAATATATAATTGCACCAAATATTCATTCTGCATTGACTAAATTAAGGAAAAAGAAGGAATTGGTGTATTTGTTTAATTCTTATTTTTAACTATCTACTTATTATGCAATAATACATGCATAACAATAACAGAATAGGTTTTTGTATATAATCCTAATTAATGAAACGATGAAGCGTAGGTCCAAATAACAGGACAAAAAGTCCAAATAAAGGGACGTAGGTCCAACCTAAAAGGACGTAAATCCAAGTTAAAGTGCCGTAGGTCCAAACTAAGGGTTCAAAATAAAAGAACGAAGAAACTAGAGTTTATCGATGTAGGTAGAATTTAAAGGACAAATGGTCCAAATGAATCGAATAAGGTTCCCGCTAATAAAAAACTAATAGCAATTTTACATTAAAACATAATAAATCTTTAATTTGGAACATTTTAAATTAACAAAACATGTTATTATTTAGTATACACACAAAGTAGAAATTCATATCAATTGGTGAATGAACAGTGAATATTTGGTGTTTAAATGAAAAAATAAATAAATAAAATATGTTATATAACGCAAGGTCTACAGATATCCAAATATTAGTTTGGATATTGAAAATGAATTGAAATAAATTCCATTTTCATTATTTAAATTAAAATCGCACATAAAATAAAATGACGGTTACCGAAAAAATAAAAAAATGAATAAATAATAAAAAAATATTAAAATATTTAAAAAAAAATAATAATAAATAAATAAATAAAAAAATGAATATATTACATATATGTAACAAACAAATAGGTAAATTTTATGACAGAAAACAAAAGAGCAACAATGAATTTGTCAAGTATTTTAACCGGCTTTTAACATAATTTTCATTGTGATGGAGACGTTTCTTCAGTTGCCTTACGATAGAGAAAGTGACAAAAAGCTTTAAATAAATACCTAGAGATAGCAAGTATTGACAGCACTACAAAAAAAGAGCTATTCTATTACACATGGGTGGAATCGGAATCCAAGAGATATATTACAATGTTCCTGATGCACATGTTGATGCTGCCGTCGAGGTAGATGTCTATCAAATCGCTATTCAAAAACTAGACTAATATTTTGCCCCCAACAAAGCAAAGCATTTGAAAGACATATCTTTAGACTCCTAAAGCAAGAACAAGGAAAGAAATTCGAGAAATTGCTCATACGGTTAAAACACCAAGCAGAGAAATGTCAATTTCAAAATTTGTCCTGCTTCATATTAGGAACACATATAAAATTTTATATATTTGAGGGAAATCTAACAGCCAATCGCTATATAGAAATTTTAGAGGCAGCTATACCTGAATTACTTGACGATGTTCCTCTAGCGCAAATTAACGAAATTTATTTTCAACAGGACGGTGCTCCTGCACACAATTCTGGAATGACGAGATTATTTCTGGACAATAATTTTACCAATCAATGGATCGGAACAAATGGACCTATAAGATGGCCCTCTAGATTTGTCGATTTTAGATTTCTTTCTATAGGGATATCTGAAAAATAGAATTTACAAAGACCACTATGATAATGTCCAAGATTTAGGAAATGCAATAAGAGAAAATTTTCGCTATTTACAAAATCATCCCGTTATTTTGCTTAATTCCCTGAAACGAATACGAAAATTGTGCGAAGCATGCATAGAACAAAATGGAAATCAGTTTGAACAGTTCTTTTGATTTCCTTGGTTACTGTAGTTCTTATACGACAGTTGATTTTTGCTGAAAGGCTTGTTACATAATAATTTATTACTGTTTTGTTCTTGTGTTACATAAATCTAGGTAGGTGGTACTTTTTTGGTGCGAAATTATCAATACATATTTTGATAAATAGATTTAATTACATATTTATTTTGATTTATTGTTAGGATGTAGATATTGTTAACGACTTTAAATAAAAGGCAGCATTGTTTTGCATGGCCTACTGCAAAATTTGGGATGATAATTATAAAAATTAGGATTTTTGTTGTTGTTTATTAAAATAGACCCATACTATTATATATTTTTGAGAAGCTTTTAAAAGGACAAATCAATTTCTGGACAAATATACAGAGGGTCCCATTTAAAAAACACAACTTTGGATCATATCTAAAAAATAACAACTCAAATGAAAAATATGACTACGCCACTGGATCCAGCGCAAAAAACTGCATAAGCAGCAATTTTTCCCTTTGCGTTAAGTTAAAGAATAACCGAGATACGAGGGGGGTCGCAAAATGCAAAATTTTTTATTTCGCCCTGTATCTCATAAACGAAGAAGGCTATGAAAATTTTGTTTACGGCTTGATGAGTTTCACAAAAAATTAGCTCAGGTTCGTGAAAACCTCAAGGTCCTATCTTTAAAAATAATCGAGATACCCTGCTTTTGCAACCAAATCCGGACTCCCTGTAGGTATATTAAGCATATGTAAATGCGCGGTCGAATCAAATAACTTTGGTTTGGAACATATTTTTCTAATTTCAAAAATAACCGAGATTTTTTAGGTATAATTACTTACTTATTTAGATAGCTGCTGATGGAGATAATGGTTTAATTTTCAAATATCATGGAGATAATGGTTTATTTTTCGAATGTCATGACATTGATGTTTGAAGTCTGATTTACTTGACTAATTTTTATTTTGTGTTAATACTTAAAAAATGATTGCAAGGGTCATAATTGTCGAGCTTTATTTGAAGAATCATAATAACGACACAAAACACGAGAACAGTACAGGAAAAATGTTCAAAATGGTCAGAAAATACCAACTGTACCAACGATAATTGATACGAAGAAGTTATTGCAAGGAACAGCGTCTCTAAGAAATAAGAAAAGGACGAAACAAATGAATCTTAATATATTACTTTAGTTTCAAAAAAATCTATCAGAGACTGAGTCAGAGATATAAGATATGGGCCACAAAACAAGAGAGTTATAGAGCAATACAGAGAAGTTTAAGGTAAGACGGATAGCACAATTTTAAAATTAGCTAAGTTCAACAATTAAATGACGAATAAAAAAGAAGACATGAATTTGTTCAAATTATAAGAAGTTTTTATAAAAATTCATGCAAGATATTTCAATAAAATTTTATGGACCGATGAGGTGATATTTAACACTGCCGGTATTTTTAATCAGAAAAACTGCCATATTTGGTCCGATGAAAATCCACATGCTGTTGAGCCAATTGCTTTTCAAGAACGATCCTTATTACAAGTAAGATGTGGTATTTTGAGGCATAAGGTTTTTATGCCTGTGGCAACTTAAATGGGTTTATATATCTAGAACTCTTGGAAAATATATCTAGAACTCTTGGAAAATCAAGTTGAGCACTTCAAAGTCAGTAAAATAAAATTTGGCAACAAGACGGGGTACCAGGCGATAATATTGTGGCACTAAGAGACTTTCTTTAAAATAATTATCAAGTGCGGATGGGGAGATATGAAATATCAGCTGGCCCGCGAACAGCCCATATGTAATGCCCATGGATACCTTCCTTTGGAGCTCTTTGGAAGATTCAATTTATATAGAAAGAAATAACAATATTGAAGACATGCAGAGAAAAATTGTTGAAATAATAAATTTAAACAAAAATGAGTATGAAGAAATTATAAATTCCCTGGAACGCCAAAAAGAATTTACGATAGATGTGACAAGGTTAATGGAGAATATGCAGAGTATTTCATTTAGGCTAGAAATTATAGGTTCTATTTATTTTCTTTAATTTAGTAAACAAAACTTAAAAACTATGTAAAATGTTTTATCTCATTTGCTAATATTTTATAGAATATTAACCCAAAATAAAAATGAGTCAAGCAGTAATTCAAACTTCAAACATTAATGTTATGATATTCGAAAAATAAACCTATATCTCCAGGAAGCAGCAGATATTTAAATAGGTTATCACAGCTAAGCTGTTTGAGTAGTTAATTATAAGCCTTAAGTAATGAATTCTATACACAGAACATTTCTTGTGTCAGTAACTGAGGGGTATAGTGGAGGGAGGGGCAAAATTAAAAGGAGAAGATAATTCTCTTTAGAAATAGAAAAGTTGAATTCTTACTATAATCTTTTTAGCATATACTTTTTCAGGAAACCTTTGTTCTCTTTTTTGTTAAATTTAACGAAAGGAATTGCAAAAATGGTGAAAACATTAAATTAATTAAAATATGTTGGTTTTGTTAACTACTTAGATATCCATGCTATCAGATGATTAGATTTGGATTCTCAGAAAACTATAACTACAGAACAAATATATTTCTTGACTACATAACTGGAAGGTACATTCTAAATAAGTAAAAGAGTAAGAAGACAAAGGAATATTATGTTGTGATCAGATATTGTGTTTGTAGTGAATGTTAAAAAACAATCGGGTGAGTACCCTGAGATTGATTTTAATTGTGAAATATATAATTGCACCAAATATTCATTCTGCATTGACTAAATTAAGGAAAAAGAAGGAATTGGTGTATTTGTTTAATTCTTATTTTTAACTATCTACTTATTATGCAATAATACATGCATAACAATAACAGAATAGGTTTTTGTATATAATCCTAATTAATGAAACGATGAAGCGTAGGTCCAAATAACAGGACAAAAAGTCCAAATAAAGGGACGTAGGTCCAACCTAAAAGGACGTAAATCCAAGTTAAAGTGCCGTAGGTCCAAACTAAGGGTTCAAAATAAAAGAACGAAGAATCTAGAGTTTATCGATGTAGGTAGAATTTAAAGGACAAATGGTCCAAATGAATCGAATAAGGTTCCCGCTAATAAAAAACTAATAGCAATTTTACATTAAAACATAATAAATCTTTAATTTGGAACATTTTAAATTAACAAAACATGTTATTATGTAGTATACACACAAAGTAGAAATTCATATCAATTGGTGAATGAACAGTGAATATTTGGTGTTTAAATGAAAAAATAAATAAATAAAATATGTTATATAACGCAAGGTCTACAGATATCCAAATATTAGTTTGGATATTGAAAATGAATTGAAATAAATTCCATTTTCATTATTTAAATTAAAATCGCACATAAAATAAAATGACGGTTACCGAAAAAATAAAAAAATGAATAAATAATAAAAAAATATTAAAATATTTAAAAAAAAATAATAATAAATAAATAAATAAAAAAATGAATATATTACATATATGTAACAAACAAATAGGTAAATTTTATGACAGAAAACAAAAGAGCAACAATGAATTTGTCAAGTATTTTAACCGGCTTTTAACATAATTTTCATTGTGATGGAGACGTTTCTTCAGTTGCCTTACGATAGAGAAAGTGACAAAAAGCTTTAAATAAATACCTAGAGATAGCAAGTATTGACAGCACTACAAAAAAAGAGCTATTCTATTACACATGGGTGGAATCGGAATCCAAGAGATATATTACAATGTTCCTGATGCACATGTTGATGCTGCCGTCGAGGTAGATGTCTATCAAATCGCTATTCAAAAACTAGACTAATATTTTGCCCCCAACAAAGCAAAGCATTTGAAAGACATATCTTTAGACTCCTAAAGCAAGAACAAGGAAAGAAATTCGAGAAATTGCTCATACGGTTAAAACACCAAGCAGAGAAATGTCAATTTCAAAATTTGTCCTGCTTCATATTAGGAACACATATAAAATTTTATATATTTGAGGGAAATCTAACAGCCAATCGCTATATAGAAATTTTAGAGGCAGCTATACCTGAATTACTTGACGATGTTCCTCTAGCGCAAATTAACGAAATTTATTTTCAACAGGACGGTGCTCCTGCACACAATTCTGGAATGACGAGATTATTTCTGGACAATAATTTTACCAATCAATGGATCGGAACAAATGGACCTATAAGATGGCCCTCTAGATTTGTCGATTTTAGATTTCTTTCTATAGGGATATCTGAAAAATAGAATTTACAAAGACCACTATGATAATGTCCAAGATTTAGGAAATGCAATAAGAGAAAATTTTCGCTATTTACAAAATCATCCCGTTATTTTGCTTAATTCCCTGAAACGAATACGAAAATTGTGCGAAGCATGCATAGAACAAAATGGAAATCAGTTTGAACAGTTCTTTTGATTTCCTTGGTTACTGTAGTTCTTATACGACAGTTGATTTTTGCTGAAAGGCTTGTTACATAATAATTTATTACTGTTTTGTTCTTGTGTTACATAAATCTAGGTAGGTGGTACTTTTTTGGTGCGAAATTATCAATACATATTTTGATAAATAGATTTAATTACATATTTATTTTGATTTATTGTTAGGATGTAGATATTGTTAACGACTTTAAATAAAAGGCAGCATTGTTTTGCATGGCCTACTGCAAAATTTGCGATGATAATTATAAAAATTAGGATTTTTGTTGTTGTTTATTAAAATAGACCCATACTATTATATATTTTTGAGAAGCTTTTAAAAGGACAAATCAATTTCTGGACAAATATACAGAGGGTCCCATTTAAAAAACACAACTTTGGATCATATCTAAAAAATAACAACTCAAATGAAAAATATGACTACGCCACTGGATCCAGCGCAAAAAACTGCATAAGCAGCAATTTTTCCCTTTGCGTTAAGTTAAAGAATAACCGAGATACGAGGGGGGTCGCAAAATGCAAAATTTTTTATTTCGCCCTGTATCTCATAAACGAAGAAGGCTATGAAAATTTTGTTTACGGCTTGATGAGTTTCACAAAAAATTAGCTCAGGTTCGTGAAAACCTCAAGGTCCTATCTTTAAAAATAATCGAGATACCCTGCTTTTGCAACCAAATCCGGACTCCCTGTAGGTATATTAAGCATATGTAAATGCGCGGTCGAATCAAATAACTTTGGTTTGGAACATATTTTTCTAATTTCAAAAATAACCGAGATTTTTTAGGTATAATTACTTACTTATTTAGATAGCTGCTGATGGAGATAATGGTTTAATTTTCAAATATCATGGAGATAATGGTTTATTTTTCGAATGTCATGACATTGATGTTTGAAGTCTGATTTACTTGACTAATTTTTATTTTGTGTTAATACTTAAAAAATGATTGCAAGGTTCATAATTGTCGAGCTTTATTTGAAGAATCATAATAACGACACAAAACACGAGAACAGTACAGGAAAAATGTTCAAAATGGTCAGAAAATACCAACTGTACCAACGATAATTGATACGAAGAAGTTATTGCAAGGAACAGCGTCTCTAAGAAATAAGAAAAGGACGAAACAAATGAATCTTAATATATTACTTTAGTTTCAAAAAAATCTATCAGAGACTGAGTCAGAGATATAAGATATGGGCCACAAAACAAGAGAGTTATAGAGCAATACAGAGAAGTTTAAGGTAAGACGGATAGCACAATTTTAAAATTAGCTAAGTTCAACAATTAAATGACGAATAAAAAAGAAGACATGAATTTGTTCAAATTATAAGAAGTTTTTATAAAAATTCATGCAAGATATTTCAATAAAATTTTATGGACCGATGAGGTGATATTTAACACTGCCGGTATTTTTAATCAGAAAAACTGCCATATTTGGTCCGATGAAAATCCACATGCTGTTGAGCCAATTGCTTTTCAAGAACGATCCTTATTACAAGTAAGATGTGGTATTTTGAGGCATAAGGTTTTTATGCCTGTGGCAACTTAAATGGGTTTATATATCTAGAACTCTTGGAAAATATATCTAGAACTCTTGGAAAATCAAGTTGAGCACTTCAAAGTCAGTAAAATAAAATTTGGCAACAAGACGGGGTACCAGGCGATAATATTGTGGCACTAAGAGACTTTCTTTAAAATAATTATCAAGTGCGGATGGGGAGATATGAAATATCAGCTGGCCCGCGAACAGCCCATATGTAATGCCCATGGATACCTTCCTTTGGAGCTCTTTGGAAGATTCAATTTATATAGAAAGAAATAACAATATTGAAGACATGCAGAGAAAAATTGTTGAAATAATAAATTTAAACAAAAATGAGTATGAAGCAATTATAAATGCCCTGGAACGCCAAAAAGAATTTACGATAGATGTGACAAGGTTAATGGAGAATATGCAGAGTATTTCATTTAGGCTAGAAATTATAGGTTCTATTTATTTTCTTTAATTTAGTAAACAAAACTTAAAAACTATGTAAAATGTTTTATCTCATTTGCTAATATTTTATAGAATATTAACCCAAAATAAAAATGAGTCAAGCAGTAATTCAAACTTCAAACATTAATGTTATGATATTCGAAAAATAAACCTATATCTCCAGGAAGCAGCAGATATTTAAATAGGTTATCACAGCTAAGCTGTTTGAGTAGTTAATTATAAGCCTTAAGTAATGAATTCTATACACAGAACATTTCTTGTGTCAGTAACTGAGGGGTATAGTGGAGGGAGGGGCAAAATTAAAAGGAGAAGATAATTCTCTTTAGAAATAGAAAAGTTGAATTCTTACTATAATCTTTTTAGCATATACTTTTTCAGGAAACCTTTGTTCTCTTTTTTGTTAAATTTAACGAAAGGAATTGCAAAAATGGTGAAAACATTAAATTAATTAAAATATGTTGGTTTTGTTAACTACTTAGATATCCATGCTATCAGATGATTAGATTTGGATTCTCAGAAAACTATAACTACAGAACAAATATATTTCTTGACTACATAACTGGAAGGTACATTCTAAATAAGTAAAAGAGTAAGAAGACAAAGGAATATTATGTTGTGATCAGATATTGTGTTTGTAGTGAATGTTAAAAAACAATCGGGTGAGTACCCTGAGATTGATTTTAATTGTGAAATATATAATTGCACCAAATATTCATTCTGCATTGACTAAATTAAGGAAAAAGAAGGAATTGGTGTATTTGTTTAATTCTTATTTTTAACTATCTACTTATTATGCAATAATACATGCATAACAATAACAGAATAGGTTTTTGTATATAATCCTAATTAATGAAACGATGAAGCGTAGGTCCAAATAACAGGACAAAAAGTCCAAATAAAGGGACGTAGGTCCAACCTAAAAGGACGTAAATCCAAGTTAAAGTGCCGTAGGTCCAAACTAAGGGTTCAAAATAAAAGAACGAAGAATCTAGAGTTTATCGATGTAGGTAGAATTTAAAGTACAAATGGTCCAAATGAATTTAATAAGGTTCCCGCTAATAAAAAACTAATAGCAATTTTACATTAAAACATAATAAATCTTTAATTTGGAACATTTTAAATTAACAAAACATGTTATTATTTAGTATACACACAAAGTAGAAATTCATATCAATTGGTGAATGAACAGTGAATATTTGGTGTTTAAATGAAAAAATAAATAAATAAAATATGTTATATAACGCAAGGTCTATAGATATCCAAATATTAGTTTGGATATTGAAAATGAATTGAAATAAATTCCATTTTCATTATTTAAATTAAAATCGCACATAAAATAAAATGACGATTACCGAAAAAATAAAGAAATGAATAAATAATAAAAAAATATTAAAATATTTAAAAGAAAATAATAATAAATAAATAAATAAAAAAATGAATATATTACATATATGTAACAAACAAATAGGTAAATTTTATGACAGAAAACAAAAGAGCAACAATGAATTTGTCAAGTCTTTTAACCGGCTTTTAACATAATTTTCATTGTGATGGAGACGTTTCTTCAGTTGCCTTACGATAGAGAAAGTGACAAAAAGCTTTAAATAAATACCTAGAGATAGCAAGTATTGACAGCGCTACAAAAAAAGAGCTATTCTATTACACATGGGTGGAATCGGAATCCAAGAGATATATTACAATGTTCCTGATGCACATGTTGATGCTGCCGTCGAGGTAGATGTCTATCAAATCGCTATTCAAAAACTAGACTAATATTTTGCCCCCAACAAAGCAAAGCATTTGAAAGACATATCTTTAGACTCCTAAAGCAAGAACAAGGAAAGAAATTCGAGAAATTGCTCATACGGTTAAAACACCAAGCAGAGAAATGTCAATTTCAAAATTTAAAGGAAAATATTATCGACCAAATTGTAGAAAAGGGAGGCAACTTGAAATTGAGAAAAAGAATACTAACGGTTGGAGATAGTGTGACCTTGGAGATGATAGTATGTGAAGGTAACTCATTGGAATCAGTGAAAAGGCAGCTTGTTGAATTTTCAAGGAATTTGGATAGGCTTACCCAAGAAGTCAACCTAATACAACACAGACTATCTACGAGTCGCCGTGGAAAAGAACTTTGTAGCCATTGCGGCAGTCGAGAACATTCTTCAACAAGTTTCAAGTGTCCAGCCCTAAATCAAGAATGCATTAAATGTGGATTTAAAGGGCATTTTAAAGCCCAGTGTAGAACAGCTCCGGGAAAAAGAAAAAACAAAAACGCAAACATCATCTTCGAAAGGCGCCCAGCAAATTTCAAGAAAGCAAAACTCTCGGACACGCATGTTGTTGAAGAAAACCAAGATGATGTTGACTATGTGTTTCACATCGATCAAGACGACACAATATCATATACAATTGGTGGAGTTAATATTGATATGCTCAGGAAGCAAATGTAATTTACTAAGCCTAGAAGCCTGGCATAATTTAAAACAGCAGAAAGTTCAGGTTTTTAACCCGATAAAAAATCCAGACAAAATATTTCTAGCTCATGCCTATAACTGTCGTAGGATCTTTTGAGACATTCATAGATGTTGAAAATCCACCAATTAAAGCCGTATTATACGTAATCAGAAATGGTAATAAAAACCTATTAAGGAAAAGAACTGCAATAGCGTTAGGTGTAAAATGCGAAAACGTCAAAAAAGTTTTTTGTTTGTCAATCTAAACGCAACAAATAATCTGAACACATTTAAATATAGCGTTAGGTGTATTAAAAGTTGGCATCGGTTCTATAAACTACACAAAAATCCCATTTCCAAAGTTCAAGGACACAATGGTAGATATTCTAATTGATGAATTAATAAAGTCAGTATGTCAGCCATATAGCCGAGTGCCGATTCCACTGGAAGAAAAAATCAACAGAAATCTGGAAGAACTTATAGAATTGGACATCATCGAGGAAGTAACAGGCACATCCAGATGGGCATCTCCAATTTTTCCAGTGTTAAAAGACAAAGAGAGAAGCCAGAATAGGCCTTGACATGAGGAGAGCAAATTCTGCTATTATACGCGAAAATCATCCACTACCAACCATGGACCAATTTTTACCAAAGGTCAGGGATGCAAAGATATTCTCAAAAATAGATATTAAAAATGCGTTTCACCAAATCGAAATTTCGCCAACCTCTCGTTATATCACTACTTTCATCAGTAGCAGAGAATTACTCCGATATAAAAGACTCATGTTCGGTATATCCTGAGCTCCAGTAATTATTCAGAAAATACTGGAACGAGTACTCGCGAAATGTGATAATGTTGTCAACTTCATCGACGATATTCTAATTTTTGGAGCGCCACTAGAAGAACACGAAATCAGATTAAATGACGTATTAGCAACCTTAGAACAAAATAACGCCCTACTAACAAAAGATAAATGTAAATTTGGATTAAAAAGCGTTGAATTTTTAGGTCATCAACTGTCAGCAGTACGAGTCAAACCACTAGAGAGTTACATAGGAGTAATAAATACATTTCGTGCATCCAAAACCGTCGAGGAAATACAAAGTTTTTTGGGGTTGGTAAATTACGTGGGAAAATGGATCCCTAACCTAGCAACGTTGACGGAACCGGTAGGAAAACTGCTCAGAATGAAATTAGCGAAACATTCCAACAGACCTACTGAAAAAGTGAACACCTCTGAAAGATACTTTATCCAAAATCAACACACTGGGATATTATCATGCTGGTGACAGAACCCAAGTGATAGCCGATGCAAGTCCAGTTGGCCTAGGTTGTGTCCTTATCCAGTTTTAACGATTCTGATCCTCGAATAATTGCATTCGGCAACAAAAGTTTGACGGATTGCGAGAAGATATATTGCCAAACGGAAAAAGGAGCTCTAGCTTTGGTATGGTCAGTTGAATATTTTCATATGTATTTCTATGGAAAAGAAAATTTTGAACTGATTACTGATCACAAACCACTTGAAACCATATACAACCTCCTTTTTTTATTTTTTTTATTATTGTTTTTTTTTATTTTATTTATTTATTTTTTTTACGTTGTTTTACTTGGTGCTCAGATTCTTTTATTTCGGAGGCGTTAGGGCGTGAGTTCAAATAATTTAAACAATATTGTGGGCGCCAGGCCTAGAGTGGCCAAAGAGGTTGAGCAGAAAAGAAAAAAACAAGATAGATACTAATGTACGCTAAGACACAATACTTAAGTTAACTTGTAATGTAGCTTCCCAAAACCTTCTAATTCCTGCAATGGACAGATTATAAATAAAAGAATGAAATACTAATGCAAGGAAATTTATTGTAAATTGTATATAAAATATAAGTATAAATATCACAGTGGTATTAAATGTTGTTCAACACAATCAACAGTAACAATCAAATCACCACATATGAGGTAAAACGATAACTACATTATTCATGTAATTAAATGTGCCTAATGAAATAATATTTATATCTTTAAGTTTAATATCTTAAAAGTACTGAAAAATTTTGATACATAAATTTACCATAAGAGTTAAATGAACTACCAGTTATTATATATTTTGATTATTAAAATTTAAATTATGCAAAACTGATTAGGTGGAAAGATTGGAGTGAATATTTAAAGTGTTAAAATTTTAAATTAAGTAAAATGATTAGATGGATAATTGAAAAGAAAGAGAGAGGGCAAGGATACAACCTTGAATTAATTTTTATATTTGTTACCAAATATTGTTGAAAGAGCATAGCATGAATGTTGCAAAAACCAGATTTAATAAATATTATTTTATAAAAACCTCATATGAGAGATGCAGATATTAGTATCATATACCGATATTGGCTGAAAATCACCGATAATAAGAAGATGGGCTGTAATGCAAAATATATTCAAACAATCATAAAACTATAACAGGTGGCTGAAAATCACAGGTAATTTTAGGAAGTACTGCCCATTACAAAAAACTTAACACTTATGACACTAAGAAATGGGTACCCAATATACACTCAACATACCTAATATAACTTATACTACAAAAAACATAAAGTCTCTTACTATCTATAAGCTATAAGCACTTCCAAAGCACTTATTTGAAAAAAAACAACAAGAGTGTTTTACAAAACTCAAATTTAATAAAATAAGCCAGAAGATGCAATGAATTCTTTACTCAAAATCAACTAATTAAATAAAATACAACAAAGTAATACTTTAGAGAGTTATAGGTACCGAAATTAGAATAAAAGTTTATAGTTACTGATTTGCAAATGAATTCATGAGAAACTATTTAGAATTAAATTGGTTAATGACTTAAAGTGACTTTATAAAGGTAATTATAGTGCGAGAAGGCTGAATAATTAAAAAATTAGCAACGAAAGATCAAATTTCTAATGTACACCAGTAGTAAAGCTACCTTTTATAAGCTAAAACAAGGAAAGGTACTTATCTTTAGACTCGATGTTGGGTTGGTTCCCTAAATGAAGACTTTCCTCAACGCTTCACAGCAGCGGTTAGCCTATAAGCTCAACCAAAAGTCCTGGTCCTCTAGACGAGCAGACTGCAACGGAGGCCCCAAAACAGCACAAGCCAACAAGGAAAACCTCAAATTCCCCGTTCCAGCTACGCCACGGTAGTCCATCCAGAATCTAAGTTTCCAACTTCCTGCCTGATGTCCCTAAGTTGACCTGCCTAAGCCACTATTCTTCCCACAATAAAAGAGTGATGTTGATTTTACTGTAATTGCGGTATTAATTAAAATATGCTCCTGCTGTAGGTTAAAAGGTCCTTGTAGTAGGATAAAAGCTTCTTGCAGTACGTTAAAAGCCTGAAAAGATAGAGAAATGTGCTGAGTACCAACCCACGTGGCGACTATTCCATGAACCATCTCCCTAGCAAGATTTTCTAATAATTTTGAATGACTAATTACCTGATGTTATGGCTTTGAGTAGTCTTGAAGTGCTTTCCAATCCCAATTAAGGCTTCACAGAATTCGCCGATCAGTAGAACTTCTTACACGTCGTGTAAAATGGCGGCACAAAAAAACTATGAGAACTAACACTTCATTATTATTCTGCAGAGAGGTAGTAAGAGAGGATCTCTTTGTTCGGTCCAAAGGTTTTATAGTCCTAACATAGCGAAAAAAATGATGTATCCTGTTCCGGTACATGGTACCAACCTAGTACTCTCGATGACAGAAACCCTCGACAGACATTAAAAAAATCACTTTATCATCCCGAAAAGTCTCAAAACATCTCCCTTTGCTACGGAACACCACCACCGAGCACCACTAACGAGACAAAATCAGCTGATATAACCTCAGACTTTGAAACCCCCGACATAATTTGGAAATAAAACATAGGGTATAACGGGTGGCCTGCAGTAAGGTGTCGCCAAACAACGATCTCGGATTTTATTAACATTAGGGACTTGTCGCGTCGTTGCTTTATTATTTACGATAATTATTGGTTTGTATTTTATATATTTGACTGTCTTAAAAGAAACAAAATATCAGATATTTTGTGAATAAATAGGTGATAATTAAGAACTTGACCGTTGTAATAATCATTTTCAAAATGACTGTTACACATATTCGGACCAAAATCTAAACCGTATGCACGTGTAATAAGATAAGTTCTTCGACTGCAATGTTACAGCTACAAAGTAGTATACCATCCTGGCAAATTTAACATAGCGGTTTCATTATTCAGACCACCAAGGCCAGAAAATATAGAGAAACCATTTGATGAAAATTCTATTTACCAAATAGTTGGCTATTCAAGACCGGTTGCTGTTTCACTATTCGACATTAAGGGACACCAGGAAAAAGATGAAGAAATTACTAGAGTAAGAGAAGCAATATTTCGAGATTTTTGGGATCAATAATTTTTTTAAGAGGTAACAAAATTGTTATACCATCTCAACTTAGACCGCGAATTCTAGAGGCAGCTCACACCCTGGGATCGTTGCCAAGAAACTTGTGAAAGCTTGCAAAAGGTGTACACTAGTTTCAGGACCTACCGTACCAAATCCGATAAAAGGACTTGAACTACCGTCACATCCATGGGTAGCTGTGGCCATCGACTTCCTAGGACCACTACCCAGTAACGAGTATATATTCGTCATAGTTGATTATTTTAGCCGCTATAAGAAGATTAAAGGTAATGAAGAATATTTCAACACAAAGCACGATAAGCACAATACAAAACATTTTTTCCAGACTAGCATACCCATCCTGCATTAATGCCGATAACGGCAGTCAATTCACAAGCATTGAATTCAAAAATTTCTGTAAACAAACCGTTGTCGAATTATTTCACACAATACCTTATTGGCCTCAACAACACGGAGAAGTTGGAACACAGAATCGAGACATATTGAAAAGAATTAAAATTAGCCATGCCTTAAAACAGAACTGGAAAAAGGATCTTCTCGATTATATGATGATGTACAATAGTACGCCACACAGTGTAACCGGTAAATCTCCATGCGAATTGTTTTTTCCTAGATCTTTCAGAGACAAAATTCCTAATATTGGAATAAGGAAAAGAATACGATGACAGGAAACGCAGGGCAGTAGAAACTAAGTTGGAGCCAGGTGGTAAAGTTTATATCAAGAATCTGATAAATAACAATAAGACTTATCCAAATTTCAATTCAAGTCAACATACAGTTATCAGCAGAAATGGAGGCGACATTCAATTCAGAAATGACGAAACAGGTCAAGATTGCCGAAAAAATATTTTACATTTAAAGAAAATAGAAGTAAAATGGAAAGTCACCAACGAACCTGAACAAGGCAGCAGCAGTAATGACAATGAAACTATTAAAGAAAAGGAAAGTTAGAATTTAGATCTCGATTTAGGTATAGTTGCTAGTTACTGATATTGTTAAAGTAAGGTTGAGTTTATATCATTTAATATTGTAATGTATACGTACTTATATAATTAACATTAGGTTGAACTATTTAGATATTAGTTTTTTTGAGATAGCTAAATCAACTCTAGGTATTAAGTTTCCGTAATTAAATTACATTTTCAATTTTGTTTAAAAGAAAAAGAGATGGACGTAGTATTCAGAAGTAAAGTGAATTCTCTTGACACGGAGTGTACTTGTGAAATTGTAAATAAAGAATCGATGTTCTTATGTAACGCGGGTGAGTTCATCAGTTGATACACGACAGCTCGAGAGCAAAGAGTTATCAAGGTGGTTTTCTTAAAGTGTTTTGGTGAATCATACGTAGAGTTTTGTGAAATGCCTCTCTGCAGAGGTTAAGAGGACATAACACTTTCACATCTTCTTTCTAAATCTTTCATTAAGCATTAAGTACATATTCGGAAAACGTTGGCTTTCTTCAGCCTAAAGAAGGGCATATTAGGCTATTAAGCTCAGATGTAATCCTTTATTGTTGCAAAATTAGAGTTATAATCCAGAACTGCTATATAAATTTGTCTGTAGATAGATCTTGATGAAATTGAAAAAACGGAGGTTTTGCTGACGCATGCTTATCTTTTAGCCCTAAAATGAGCTATGCAATTGCGCCTTCCATTTTTAGCCACCAACAATTGCCCTTTCCATTTTCAGCCTTCAAAGGCCCTATACTAAGACTAGTAAAACATTTACAGTAAAAATGAAAAAACTGTTTTGTTAAAAAATCCATAATTCAGAAATATTTTATCTCAGCTGATTTGACATAATTCCAAAAGAAAATTGTAATAAAATTTATAGAATATAATAAGTTAGACACTTTTGTCACATACATTAATGAATCACTATGAAGACGTCCAAATTTTAGACGCTAAACAACTTTGTAAAATGCAGGAGTTTCATTTCCCGCTCTGTAGATATGATTTTTTATGCACATACAGTAATGGAAGTAGAAGCACTTACCTAACAGATCGGCTAAATAAACGTCAGAACTGCAATTTAAATATCCATCTTAAAATTTGATTAAAAAATCTTGATGCACTATTTATAGCCAGCCGATTATTTTTGAGTGTAATTTTAAAGAGATTAAAGAAAAGAAAGTTTTATAACTATTATTTCATAATCTCATAATAGAAGTTTTAACCCAATATGTTGAACAAATTATTTTATTAGTGATCTTTTCTTCGAAATTAAATTTCGCATCCCGAGCCACTTAAGATATCCGACGTCCGGTCGGATGTTGGCCGATTAGTTAATTATGGTAAATAAAAAATAAAATATTTATGGCTAGTGTCATTATTTCCATTTATAACAACGGGTTTCAAAATTAATTAAGTAAGAACAATTTTGTCTAATGAAAATTAATTTTGCTATATTGATGTAAAAAGTGAAAATATCTCAGAAACTAAACCTCTTGTAGCAAATTTCAAAGAGAGCAAATTTTTAACAAACCAAATGGCCAATAAAATACACTAATTTAAAAAAACCCAATATACCGGGTAGTAAAAAGTTTCAGGCGGTAATGTGCTGGGGTTACTCCAGTTCTATGGCAGTGAAGTGACACTGTTAAGTTAAATGAATTATCTACGGAAATAACAAAGAAAATACGCAAATAACAAAGAAAATACAGCTTTGGACACCTACATGTTACATCCTGTATCTTTTAAAAGTGCGATTTAAAGAAAAAATGTATTAAACTTTTTTCATATTTCATCAAGATCTACCTACGGTCGAATTTAAGGTAGTTATTTCTGAAACACTATAATATTAGAGAAGATAAGGAGTATAAGTAAAACAGATAAGTATTTAATTTGTTTCGAAAGTATATGTATGTTATATTTTTTGTCCATTGTTAATTCATTCATTATTATTTAATGGGATAATGTGTTTTTTTAAGAATTAATACTGTTGATATTGGCTGAAACAAGTAATGCGTTTAATGGCTTAAGATTTTAATTTGGCTAATACTAAATCTGTTTACTTTATACAAAGAGTAATAATTTATCTTAAAACAGCGTTTCTAACTGCGATACATTTATTTTAAAAACCTTTTAATCATTTTCTTAGCTAGGAAGTTTTCTAAGTGCTAAGTTGCTCGGCTAATTATTAATCATCTTTCAAGAAAACCTTACAGTTTTTGCTTCCGTCTTGTGCCTTGTTATGCAAAAAGCTCTTTAATACTCCGTAATTTTAAAATTATTTCTAGAAAACTGCCTTGACATACTATTTTAATCAGTGAATATACAGGGGTGGCTAATAAGTATGAAAACTGTCGGTTATTTAATAATATAGCAAGCGTAAGTAGTATGTGTTGAGTAAAGAGCCTTGTTACTGTTGGCAGTCGACCCCAAGTCTACAAACCTTGTGATTATTTTTATTATCCCACCGATTAAAGGGGAAGGTATCGACCAGGTATATCGAACACCAGACCAAACTGGCTACCATTGTTTGGGACCTATATAATAGAAATTAACAATTTATTTCATACAGTGGTTAAAAATGTAAGAGTAAGGTCATACTAAACATTACTTTCTTGTAATGATCCAAGGTATATTTTAGGCTGACCAACACCTAAAGTTGTGTCCAAAGCAGAATCGGTCTGACAATGCTGAAATTTTGGTTCTATTATCTAATTGAAGGGTAAAAGGAAAAAACCAACAGAGTCCAACGCGATTATAATTTCAATACATTCTTTTCACCCTGTATTTTATTATGGCACATTATCAAGGGGAACAACAGACCGAGTCCAAAGATATTCAAGGTTATATATGTATACTGCAGGGGAAAAACCAACACAGTCCACCTGAAACATGGGAATAACCAACACAGTCAATAAAATATTAAAATGCGTGATTTCTCCCACTCGGCCCACTTTAGCTGTGTTTATTTATTGTTTCGGCACTTTCAGATTGAATTCAAGTTTAGAAAGAAGCATCATTGTTCTTTGATTATAAGATTATTTCTTAAAAGTACTCTTCTTGTTTAAGATGTCTGACAGTAACGAAAATATGTGTGTTAATCAAGAAAAATTACCGAAAAAGCCCAAAAAATATGGCCGCCTTTAGAGATGTTGCGAAGAAGCTACGAGCCTCGACGTTTGAAACCGGAAGAGACTGCGAATGTAAGCGTTATAAGGGTTTCCAAAATATTTCGGTCAGTGAACAAAGAGACTTAATAATGACTAAACTAGAAATAAGACACAAAGTCTCGGTGTCAAAAAGAGTATAATGCGGTTACACGTGTTTCGCCTTTTCAGGCATCATCGGACCTTCGACATTAAATAAAATCACAAGAACAAATCAAACAATATATTATGCTCTTTTTGACTGATACAAGTTTGTGTCTTATTCCTAGTTTAGTCATTTAAAACTTGGTCTCTTAGAGAATATGAACGCTTTCTTGCAGTTTGAGACTTAATAAGACAGTTTAATAACATTGGACGCGAGAATGATAATGATGCCCAAAATGGTTATTTTTCTGGCCTTATTTCATTAAGACCTGTGTTCCGGCGAAGGCCAAGGCAAGATGAAGACTATGCTAGATTAAATGAAAGCTCCTATAGCTACAAAGTAAGAGTTATTAGGTATGGCAATGCAGTGGAGGTGCCAGTATGTTTTAAAGCGTTACAGTCACTTTTTGGAATTAATGCCGTTAGGTC